>VDFB02351128.1:0-183147 GCA_007258455.2 Sequoia sempervirens
TCAACTTGATGTAAAATTGATCAAATGGTGTCTTCATGGACAAGTGACTTAGTTATTCATTTGATTTTAATAGGAAATAATAGTGTTATTCAAATAGGATGCAAAGTTTTAGCAAAGCATTAGAATATGTTTTTAAGTGAGTTATTTTTTTTTAGAATGGATAACTATTTAAGGAGAAGAATATGTGAATAGGAAAATCCTCTCACAAGAATAGGTCATAAAATGGAACATACAAAATCTAGTTAATATTGTTTTATTAGGTGTTTGGAAGTGTGGGCTGATTTGTTTCTGATTGTTGAGTGTATTTGATTGATTTGAATATCATAATTAGATTGTTTGAATGATCTATTTGTGAAGATACATACTTATTTATTTTTTGGTGTTTATGTTATTTTTGTTAATTGATATTTTTTTCTTGAAAATTCTTAATAATTTTTACATTGGTTCGAGCTACTTTGAGGTCACAAACAAGGGATCCCATCCCTTGCATTAACACAAATGATTCAAACCCATGAGCTCAATGGCCTAGTGGGGGCACAAATCCCTTGAGTTTAATGTAGGAACTTGAAGCTTGATGGCAACAAAAATAATGATAAATTTTAACCAACACACCATGCCCTTATTAATGAATGCAATAATTAATATAATAAAATGAGCTAATCTTATTAAAAAATATAGGACTAATCAAATTTGAGTTTTATTTTTGTTTGATTTTATGATAAATAAATAAACTAATTACTAGATTTATTTAACAATAAATATTAAATTAATTTACTATAATGAAATAATTAAATAGTATCTACTAAAATAATTTAATTAACTAGTATATCTAGAAATCAAGATTATGTCTTTTCTAAAAAATAATTGAAGCAATAAAATAAACATAGACAAAAAATATCTTTAATTTTCTAATTTTATAGAAGAAAATAGAAAGATAATCTTCCTAGATAATATTTATGGGCACATAGAAAATATTTCATTTACTAAAATTAAATTACATCTTTGTAGATGAATAAAACAAGATATGCAATAGAAAAATTCTCTACGATAGGAAAAACACTATGCGATGAGAATATTGTTCTGTTGCCACATAGATGCTAGTAAAAACATGACTTGGTCAAACTTTGCAAGAGTTGAAAAATTTACATATCCCCATATTCAATAATCTAGGTGTAACACTGTTGGATTTCATGCATTGAAAATAAATTAATGATTTTTTTTGCTTAAATCATTTACCTTCTTTCCTAGGAGAAAAAGGGGAGTGCACTTACCAAAAAAATAAAATGGCATCTTCATTCTAGGTAAAGGAAAAGGATAAAAAGAAGAATCCTAAAAATCATACATAACCATTAGTATCTCAGTCTATAAAAGCATCACAGTCATTCCAGGAACACTTAGAGATAAACCCCTTTACTTTATCAAGCCCAAAATAGATGGCTCCCTAGTGACATAAGAAGATCACCTTGCAATCCATAAAGAGTTTAAAAATATTTATTTTTGATGGGGTATGTCAACCTTAGATCTCAAAGCTTAGGGAAATATCTCTTATTGGTAAGTTGTGGAAAATTCCCTTAGACAATGACTCCTTATCAACATGGGCTAGAGAAAAGTATTCAAATTTAAAGGATTTTCTTATAGATAATGGTTTCTTCATTTCTATTTTAAAAAATAAGCAAGACTAAAATAAATTCTTAAAAAAAAAAAAGATTGGTTCATGAATGGGGATAGTATTTTTTATCAACCCTAGTATGAAAAAATGATCTTATATCAGCCCTAATTAAATCCTCCCTATTTTGTGTTTTCCTTAAAAACCTACCCCTAAAAATATAGAAGTGGGGAAGTTATTGAAATTCTTAGCAATCATATGGGGATTTTCATTTCCCTTGACCTCTATCACTTTCACCAACTTGATAACCTAGTTAGATTCTATGTTGAGGTTAATCTTGTTAAGGTTTAACCTAAGCACATTATCATATTCAAGCATTAGTTCTCGAAAGTAGGATATCTTCATTAAAGGCCCTGAGCCTATTTATCTAATTTATAAAATCTATAGCCATTTGCATCGTCTACATCTTAAGTCTCTTATACCCTATGACCCCAAGCCTTCTCCTCCCTCAATTTTTGCATCCTCTTACCTATCCCAATGCTTTGGAGGATCCCCTTCCCTGTCCTTTGGTTTCTTCACCACCTCCCCCTTGTCTCCATTCCATGCCTCCTTAGGTGCATTGACCACTTTTCTCCCCTTATTCTATTGTTTTTGCTTCTCCTCCATTTCCCAATGTTTTCCTCCACCTTCCTTTAGAGAACCCCACCAAGATATTATCTCCTCAAATATCTATTCCTAATAATATTTTGAATCCTTTCTAAATGAACTTCTTTAAAATGTAGGAAAAAAATTGCTAAATATATTGCAAATAAAGTATTGTATGAGGTGGGCAGTGGGCCTACCTCGATTGGATAAAGCATCCTGTTGCAGGCAACAGGTCATGAGCTCTAGCCTCCCTACCATCCTCGTGGTACTGGAGGGCGTGTCATGCCATCACCATTGGTCACATGAAATTTTTTTACTAGGCGCACTGCAGTTTATAGGGGGACAGATACCCGATCAACTCTTGCAGTCTAAAAGAAAGAGTATTATATGAGGATAGTGAGTATGGTTTTCCAAAAAGTCTTTCCATTTCACAAATGCACCTTATTGAAAGAAATTAATTCCTCACTCCACCTACCTAAAGAAAAGGAAGAAATCCTAAAGTAAGAAAAGAATGAATAGCTATGGAATTTAATAAGCATCAAATAGAAACCATGGATGAGGGAGACCATTTCTCCTCTTTCCTTAAAAAATATTTAATGAAGTTCCTCTCATGGAAGGTTAAAGGCTTGAATACCCTCAACAAATGGACCCTAATAAATCACCAATTAGATAACACAATATTTAATTTAATTCTCCTATAGGAAACTAAAATTTTTGAAGATAAAGCTCACCTTATTTTCCAAGGATGTTCAAAATGGAGTAATCTTTTGTTGAGGTTGATGGTGCCTCTTGAGACCTATTGCAACATTATTGAGCAATACAAAATTTATCACCTTAGGAAATTATTGAATGTTAATGAATTTTCACATTATCCCAACAAACCTATCTAGTTGGGTTTGAACATCTATGGCCTAGATGGTACTACTCAAAAGGCTAAGCTTTGGTCCTTCATTAGCTTAGTACTTATGCCTTTAAAACATTAAATAGTCACCTTGGGTGGATACTTCAATGAAATAACATATCAAAGTGAAAATTTAGGTTGCCTCTTCACCCTTCTAAATTCATGGAGAATTTTAATTCCTTTATATATAAGAATTCTTTCTTTGATTGCAAATACAAAATGGTAATGTTACTTGGTCTAACAAAAGAAAAAATTCCATAATATTATAGAGAGAATAGATATATTTCTTTTCCCGAGTGCTTGGTTAGACTTGGCCTAGAATATCAAAATATCCATTCCTCATTTCTTTAGTTATGATCATTTCCAAATTTGTATGGAAGTAGGGGTGAAAATCCATTAAGGAAATTTTCATTCAAATTCAAAGAAATATGATTTAGAGACAAAAACTTATTATAGCTACTTCAACTCTAGTAGTCCAATTCTCCCTTCAAAAAATACTCAAGAATGTTCTAGTTGTCAACTAAATTAAATAATTTGAAATAATAACTTAAGAAATTAAATAAATAATATTTTAAAACTATTTTCTAAGAGAAATTCCAAGTTGAACAATATGAGCAAGCATATTTTAGAAAATGGTTTGGGAAGTCAGCCATTAGATTAGGAGAAAAGCCTCAAATATGATCTTTATAAATCCTCCTTAGAGAAGAATACTACTAAAGAAAATTGAGATAACTATGGTTGATAGAGGGTGAGAAAAACATGAAATTATTCAATTATTTATCTAAAAATATAAGATCCCTCAATAGCATTTCAAAAATATACTCTTTTTAGGGTGTCTATCTTTCCAACTTAAAATATATTCAAAATGGAGTTGTTGCACAATTTAAAATATTGATGACTAGCCATTACAAAGCTCTAGGTCCTTATTCCCTACCTTTGCTATAGAAATTTTCCTAAATTATCTCTCAAGAACAAAATGAAATGTTGTTGGTTAGTTTCTCATTGGAAGAGATCCATAAGGGAATCCTTTCCATTAAAAATAAAAGAGCTCTTGGTCTAGATGGTTTCGTGATGATTTTCTTTAAAAAAAAATGGGTTTTTATGGGAAGAGATATTATTCTAGATCTTGAAGAAGTTCAAACAACTAAAATTATCTCGAAGGAAATGAATGCTACTTTTCTAGATTTGATCATCAAAAAAGAAAATCCATCTTCCTTTAAATATTTTAGGTTAGTTTCCTTATGCAATACTTGCTACAAAATTCTAGTTATTTTATTGGAAAATAGGTTAGGATTAATCATTCCATAACTAATTTTATAAGAACAAGGTGGTTTTGTTCCTAGTAAGGATCCCTAAGAAGGAGTTTTGATTGTGCATAAAGTAATTCATTCTATCCGAATAAAAGAAGAGGCTACAATAATAGTTAAAATGAACATTAAGATATTGCTATCAGGATTCAACCGTGTAGTTTCGAGTCAAACTCATTGACCCATGTTTCATGAGTAGTGGTTCAACAAGAACCCATCTCTCATGATATCGAATGGTCCACTTAGCACTCATTGCATCATTGATGCTCCACGAGGAAGTGAAGCATGAAGATAAGTCAGGGAGGTCACCCATCGATGCACTCTAGGCTCAAAGCAACAGGAGTTTTCTCAAGGTTAAGCCAGCAGTTGATACCATTACCAAAACCTTCATGCATTTGTGCCTTATGAACCATTCATAATGAAGACTGGCTCATCAATTGATAAGTAGAGATGTACCGCAAGTATCAAATTAAGATATTGCTATCGGATTCAACCGTGTAGTTTAGTCAAGCTCGGTGACCCATGTTTTGCATGAGTAGTGGTTCAACTTAGGCATCTCTCATGATATCCAGTCAGTCCACTTAGCGCCATTGCATCAGGTACGATGCTCCGCAGTGAAGCACTGGTCGTCGGAGGAGTCACCCATCCGATCTTGCTCGAGCTCAAAGCTTAACGAGGGAGTTTTCTCCAAGGTTAAGCCCGCTTGAGTTGTTACCCCATTTGCAAAACCTTCAGCAAGTGTTGTGCCTTATGAACCATTCATAATAGAGCCCCTTTAGCTCATCAATTGATAAGTAAGAGGTATTTTTCCACAGCGTGTCAAATTAAGATATTGCTATCAGGATTCAACCGTGTAGTTTCGAGTCAAACTCATTGACCCATGTTTCATGAGTAGTGGTTCAACAAGAACCCATCTCTCATGATATCGAATGGTCCACTTAGCACTCATTGCATCTAGGGATGTTGACACTTGCTGAAGGTTTTATAGGCAGGGTAACAACTCAAGCGGGCTTAACAGCGGAAGAAAACTCCTTTTAGTTAGCGACCAAGCGTCTTTAGGATTAAAGGTGACCTCCCCGGAGGCCGGAGACGGTATACCTCGTGAGCATCGCCCACGAATGCAATGAGTCATCGAACCGATAAATGAAGATAGATTCTTGAGCTCCCACCATAAACGTCAATAATTGACTTCAGCTCCGGGTAATCTGTCGCTATCCCTCTGCGGCATTGTCTTCCTAAAAACTCATTCGCTTAAAGGAATTACCTAATAGAAATTGGGATTTCCTAATGTAGGTCCTTAAAATATTTAGACTCCAAAAAGAATGGTGTAAATGGAATTATTCCTATATCTTGGGGTCTATTCTTGTAGCATTAATTAATGGTATTCAAATAAATTTCTTCAAACCCACCAATGGTATTAGATATGGAAACCCACTCTCATTTTATTTCCATCCTAATGATAAAATCTCTAAGAAGAACAATAATGTCAAAAAGGAGTAAGAATAATTGGCCACATATTACCATTTCTATGATCCAAAGAAAATATTTACTCTTTTTAAATGATACTATTGTATATAATAGTTAAATATATTCTATAAAAAATTCATAAAGTTCTTTCTACTTATATTTCCTCCTCAAGTCAGTATCAATGCTCCCAAATCAAAGATCTTCTTCTTCAACACCCAAAAGTTGCTACAAGTCAAGATTTCTAAGCTGTTGGGATATAATATTGATACCCTTCCAAAAACTATCTAGGAATCCCCTCTTTTTATGGAGGTCTCAAAAAATTCCTTTTGGGACACAATGTTATTATTTGTTTAAAGGGAAATTTCCTCTTGGAAAGGAAAATGATTCACACTGGTGGAAAAAATCATAATGATAAAATAAATTATTATATTAATTCTTATTTACATACTAATAATTTTGAGGTTAATAGGAAGCATAAAATTCAAGATGAGAAAGACTAATAGATATTTTCTCTAGAATGGTTGTAGGGAAAAAATAGAGTTGAACTCTTGGCTTTGGATAAGGTTTGTACTTCTAGAATCATTGGAGAAGTTGAGATTATAAACCTTAACAATCATAATTTAGCCTTGAAATAAACATGAAAAACCAAAATCAAAATGGAACAAAATATACAATCCAAATATCGAGACTCTCCTCTAAGAGAGAGAGTATTCACAATTGCAAATCCACCTTTAGGTTCAATGATATGGAACTTTGTCATTTCCACTAGAGAGATAATTCTCCCCCACCTTTTGTGGTTTATCTGTAATTGGAGAAATGATATCTTTTGGGAAGAATCCTAAAATGAATACATGATTTCATAAAAAAAATATAGAACTAGTAGAGGAAAGGTGGTATTAAAATGTCTTTGGGACTCAATAGTCAATAACTACCTTAAAAATCACAACAAAAATTGACTTCAAAAGTATCTTGGAAATTATTTGATGACCTAGTGTAGTGTTGAAAAATATACACCTTTACATTTTCACACTATGTTTGCATCCCCTAAATTAATTGGACTTAATTAAGCCTTTAATTTTTCCAATTATGCATTCAAAAGCCTAATTAATTTCATTTTCCGAAAGGGAAACCCACATTTAATTAATGGATACACTTAATTACACTTCTTGGAAAATGTGTGTCCTAGGTTTAGGGCCTAGGACCCATTCGCCCAAGGGAAAATGGGTCCTCCTAAGTCTTGGATCCCATTTTTTAATATGTTTTTGGCAGTGTTTTAATGATCTAAATTCAAATTGCAAAGATCGGCTTGTGGTGTTTAACTGTCAGGTAATTGAGGAAACACCTATAATTACAAGGTCTTTTTAGAAAATTCAAATCCTAAGCAATCCTAGAACTTCAAGAGATCAATTGCAAGAGAAAATATTGTCAAGAGCATTAGAGAGCAGATTTATTAGTCAATTATTGCAACATTCAAGATCCTATCATGATGTCAAGATTCATGTGTGTTCATGCATTTTTTGGAGCTAACATTGTGATGTAGGTTTCAAGTTTCAAGCAAGTATTTAAGCCTCAAGATCTATCAAGTAATCAAGCCATTTCATGCAAGACCTAATCCTTTGAGAGATGTGTTAGACTTCAATCCTCTAAGGGAAACCATTAAAGGGTTTGGTGAGTGTAACAAGCTTTATTAATTCATCAATTCCTTTGTTTTTTCATTATTTCATTATCAAGGTTTAATTACCAAACTAGGGTTTGACCAAGGAAAACCATTATCCATCAAAATAAACACTTTTCTCCTCTCTCTGTATGTGCAGATTTGTAGGCGCAGAAGGATTGAAAGTTGACCAAAAGAGCAATTTTGTAAAGTTGTCCAAGTTGTCAAGACACGAAAACTCACCTACAGGTTTTATTTTTGGCTTTTCGATAATCAAACCTGGTGGAATTAGAAGCTTAGATATAGGATATGAGGATGACAAAAAGAATTTCCAGACCCTTGTACAAAGACCCATTTTCCCCTGGGTGAATATGTCCTTCAACAGAGCTTTAAACCCACCTATGGAGCCAGGTAAACACCATCCTAACCTTCTCAGATCTGTTGGTTAATTGTTATTTCTAATAGTGTTATCATAATACTTTGTATTCCAAGTGTTAGATCTCATAGGTTTGATTGTTAAAACATTTTTATCTTTCTCCCAAAACCACTTTTCAGTCATTTCTGTCATAAAGAAGCCAAGACAACATAGTGTCCAAAACCTAGGGTTGACTCACCTTAACGATTGTAAGTCAATTATAATCATTTGTGGCACTATCCCTCTTCCCAATGAACATGGGAAAGGTGGATTTGTGATTAGGTGGACACACCCTTTTTCTTTGACATACTCCCCTTATCACACATTCTCATCTTTAGGGAAGGATCCTCTTTCCCTTTGTTTCACTTACCTATTGCCCAAGTCTAGAGAACTTAGCTCCTCTTAGAATTAAAGCTATGAATAGTAATTTACTCCAACCAAGAGGATGAATTGGTTTGGATGTCTCCAAAATAGGTAACTACTCAATTAAAAGAGGATACCTAGTGTTGATTGAATCAACCCTATCTATTCAATGGCATATAGTGCTTTGTTAGAATAAGAATTAACTCCCAAAATATGGTGCATTCTCTTGGATAGCACTTCAAAACCTAATCATTATAGGAAAAAGGCTTGGAATACTAGGGTTAACAAATTTATTCAAATGTGTTCTTTGTGGTGTTCAAGAAGAAGATAAAAATTGTTTACTCTTAAATTGTTCCTATAGTCTTAAGTATTGGTATTGGCTCTATTCTAAACTTGGATTGTTGGGAACATTCCCAAGTTCTATATTACAACACTTCTTAGCTTGGTATTCCTCCATCAAAACTCAACCTTTCTAAGAATATAGACTATTAGCCCCTCTATTCTTATTTGGAATCCCTAGTTGGGTGAAACAATATAATTTTTAGAATGAAAAGCTTATAATTTAAGGACTTAATTCAAGAAATAGAAAAGGAAAATTTATAAGTATTCCTAATGGATTTCCTAAGAACTCTTCATCTCTAATACTATTCACAAAATGGGACATTGTTCTCCTTTAGAACTAGTTACTTTTGAAGCCCCACCTCTAGCTAGGTCAATCTAAGGATGTAAGTTAAAAGTTGATAGTAACTTGGTTTGTTGGATTCCCCCACTCCCACTTAGGTCAAACTCAACTTTGATATATCCTCTCTTGGTAATCTATGCCTCTCTAGTGTAGGTTGCATCATAAGGGACTATAAAGGAAAATTATTACTAGCTAAATCTTTCAAAATTGTGAATGAAAAAAATAATAAAGTTGAGGCCCTTACATGCCTATTTAAAATCCAAATGGAAATGAAATAAAATTTTAACAATATCCATTGAGGGTGAATCATAGGTCATCATAAATAGAATCAAGGCTAGGAAAATTTATAAATAGAAATTAAACTACATACTAAAAAAATATGGCTACTCCTTGATCAATTATTCTCTTATAGAATTCATCATTGTTATAGAGAAGTGAACTCAATAATAGATGCTCTTTCCCATCTAGGAATTATTCATACTAAAAAGGAACTTTGTAAGTGTCTTCTCAATCCATAAATATTCCCACTTAAATCTTACACATTTATGATAAATTGATTACATCGTACTATATTCTCTCTAGGATTATTCCCTCACTCATGGGATGTCATTGTGAGATGAATTTATCAAAGTTTGATACAAAATATTGTTGGGATCTAATTTATTCTCTTACACCTTTGTTCATCATAATTATTTGGATTCTAAAGTACTATCCATTCTTTTGTGGCCAATCTATCCCCATCTTTGAAACAATGGCTTAATTTCCATATTTGTCACTCCCCTGTCATTCCTCATCACCTCTCTTAGTTATTTTTATCATATTGTGTCCTATGTAAAAATGAATAGAGAAAATAAAAAAATATTCTTACCACCTCAAAAGTGGGAGATGTTTGTGATAGGGCCACTATACATGACCACTCTAGAGCATGATTTTACATTGATTACCCTCATGTGGAACATGTTATTAAAACAATTCTAGGTCCAAGAGCTTTTTTGTAGGGATTTTCAAGCCATTTATTACTTTGATATTTCCTTCACTTTCTTATATAACTAGATAGATTTATTGGAGGACACAAATATATTAAACTCAATGGAAATTAGCTACGTGTAGGATTACTTACAAATCCCCACAATGTATTGCCATACAATAAATAACTATTATGAAGGTTAAAGAAGGAGGCTACTTTCGGTGACATATTTTCCCATGAGTTGGTATACTCCTATTAAGGAATGTGGATGTCTTTGGTTCCTTTTATGTGGGAGTGTCCTGAGATAATCTTTCAATATTTTTGCACTCTTTGCACACCCACAAGGACTAGATCAATGAACAGTTGACATCGTAGGCCTCTAAATATTTTGTAACCCTACACTTCCTTTATAAGCATGCTCCTCCCTTACTACCGATGGTGTCTTCAAAAAAATTAGCTTGTTTTGGTTATTTTATTAGTCCTCTTTGCTCTCTTGTTTGGGATTAAAATATTTCTAAGAACTTTGACCAATGACCATCTTGACATTGTAAATTTTTTATTTCATACACTAGATATTAATAGAGAGGTGTCCTATTGCATTTTTTTAATATAAAAAATAAAATATTTTAACAAAATATTTGAATATTTTTCTTATTTAATTCATGTCTAAAGGTTCCAAGAAGTAGATAGGTTCACTGAGAAAATTTTAATGTTTCTTGAGAGCTTACCGCTAAGAAATCTTAGAGGCTTCCTAGGAACTATATGGAAGATCTTTTAGGAAAACTAAATATTTATGTGTCTTTTTATTTATAATTCTTTTAGAGAAGATTATAAAAGAAGTACATAAGTAAAATTTTAAATTTTTAATATAATAATAAATAAGCAAACAAAAAATAAATTCTCCTATTTCAAACCTTCATATTCTAACAATTTCTAAATATACGTGCTAAAGAAGATATGCTTTCTAATATAATATCTAAACTATTAAAATGAAGGAATATAATATAATCTAATACAATTTCCACTCCTAGAAGTAGTTGTGATTCAGATGCAAAGTAAGACTAATGTTATAGGCAATGTGTCCTTATAAATTTCAAGATCTAATTAGCGATTTCTTCATCATTCTATGATCTCAAACTGTGGATCAACCTAAAAATAAAAGGAAGGGGTTTACAAAATAGAACAAGGGATATAATGATACAATTGATAATGAATAAATTCTAACTAAATAATGGTTTAGTTAAAGATTGGTCTCAAAAATGATGCTTCATAGGGAATTGTGTAATTTAGGTTCTCAAAATTTAGACCCATGAAAAGACTAAAATTGCATTACATATAGAAACCTCAATGGTTTTGAGTAAAATAAGTGATTGTTGTTGGCGAAGAACTAAAGGGAAACTCATTTTTTTACATTAAATCAAACACTTATATAATCAGAATGAGCTTACCAATATTAAAAAAAATATTTCTTTGATGATAAAAGGTTGAAGGTTGAGTGCGATGAGCATTTATTTTCCACTCAAGTTAAGTGGTGAAATTAAAATAAGGGTAGAAAACATAGTTTTTAGGCTAATGAACATATATATAAATATCTAGTGATGGTAAACTTCAAGGAAAAGGGACACACAAGAGTACTAAAATAATGACACATGACACCTTACCCTAGAGACATCAGTCAAATATCACAATTTTACATTTTATACCTTGTAGGATTATCTTTATGATCTTTGGTTGAGAATGGACTTGCCATGTATGCCTATTCAATTTTAGGAACTTATAGTGCTAAAAAAGGATGGTGAATGTAGGATGTGCACAAAATCAAGGACCATCAATACGATTTCCATCAAGTTTTAATCCCTAATACCAAGAATAAATGACTTGATGGATTGCTTAAGTAGAGGGAATTAATGTTAGGGTTTTGGTAGATCAAAGCAATAAACATTAAAAATTATATGTAGATTAAATAATCCAGAAATAAAACTGAAGAATAACACAAAGATATCAACATAAAATTTTAACGTGGTTCACCCAATATGAGCTACATCCACAAAAACTCAACCATCTAATGATTTTATTATCTAGTGCAAAACATTTTACAATCTCGCGAATACCATTCCACAACATACAACCTAGCCACCTATAACAAGCTTTTTGGAAGCTTCTAGAATTAGGGTTTTACAAAGTCATTTTTCATTTGTCAATTAACAAAAAATTAACTACTGACCCATTGATGTGCAAAAAAGGGAAATTTTTTTTGGGGGCTACGCCCTCGAACCTCAACAAGGATTCGTTAAGAGTGTACAATATTTGCATGATCAGTCGCCACATACCAATAATTAATTCACTAAGAGTTTTGAAGAGTGAATATCATTATATTTACATAAGAGAATGAGATGAGTGGAAGATAACCTTGAAAATCAAGGAGGGTCTATATGAGTGGCTATTCATGCCATTTTTACTAACCAATGCACCTAGTACTTTCATGTGACTGATGTAAAGTGTAAGTACTTTATGTATTACTATGACTTTTATACTATTTTATAGGTATTGAAGAAGTGGCAATATTAAATTTTTAAAATTAGTTTGTGTTCTATATTGATCACTAGGAATTATAGTTAATAAAAAACCAAGGGAAATAATTTGGAAACATGTAAAATGGTTATAATTATTGTAAAGTGTTGGTGTAAATAAAGTTGAGCATATTCTTCCGCCCAAAGAATAATCTAGTTGGATATTCTTTTTTGATGACCCCCTAGCTGTCAAATTTAACCTCGTCGACTGCTGACATCAGCCTATGTTAGCAGTTTAAAAAAAAAATTGCCCCCTCACGGATTGAGTTTTCAATTTTGTAGTCCAACTTCAAACACACATATCTTGCTCATTTTGACTCCTTTTTTCGAGAAGTTTTTTATTTGGGCTAATTTTTTGCGCTCTTCATAGTGGTGCAATCAGTTTTTGGTTTTGGTGCCTTGTTTTTCCAAAATTTGTAGATTCTCACAGGTGTTGTTTTGTTCTCATTTTGGGAACTTCAGGAGCTCATATCTTGCTCCTATAGTAACATTTTTGGGTGAATTTTTTTTGAAAGTGCATATTTTTTGTGTACTTTCCAGTGGTGTAATCAATTTGATATCATCTACTGTAATTTTTCACTTTGAGCCTATGTCCTATTTTGGCATCTGTAAGCACTAAGATCAAGTCTAGCTTGTTGTTTTTGGCATCTAGCAACTATAAATGCACTAAATGTAAAGTGCCACAAATCAGATATTGCTTGGGGGGTTTCTTGATTGAGAGATTTTAGGGGGGTATCTTGGTGCATTCTTTTGATATGTTTGCTTGGGCTCTCTCATTTTCATGGATCATTCTAGCGTTCCTTTGCTCACATCATATAATTATTCAACATGGCATAAAAATGCACAGAGTATTGTAATGACTGAAGGTCACACTCTATATGTTGAAAATAAGTTACCTGAGCCTACAGATGCAAATAAAAAGATAAAATGGATGATTGAACATACCAAAGCTCTTGGATGTCTTCATAGACTAGTTTCTCAAGATTTGTTGTTTCAAATTGAATCATGTAAGAATTCTCATGAAGCTTGGGACAAATTGAAAAAATTGTATGGTACTACAAATTAAGTAAGAGGCTATCAAATTTATAATGAACTAATGAGCCTTGATCTTAAGAACTTTGAAAACATCCAAGAATACATCACTAAGGTTAATGATCTAAGAGAGCAATGTAAAGCATGTGGAATTGATAAGAAGGACATTCAGTTGGTCTACAATACAATGAACAAACTTGGTCTTGATTATGCTTCTTTTGTTTCTAGCTTTCATTCTCATAGATTGGCTATGGGGTTTGCATATACTACACCTTCATTTGCATCATTTTCTGAGATGTTGATACATGAGCAACAAAAGCTTATCTCAATGGGTCTCATCAAGACTTCTAAATTTTAGGCATTGTTGGTTAGTCAAGTGAAATAATTAGAATCATATAAGAAATAGAAGAAAGTAAAGAATAATCAGCATTTAGGTCAAGCAACGAAAAAATCCTCTTCTAAAGGGGAATCATTTGAGAAGGAGAGGCCTACTTGTGCATATTGCAAGAAGGATGGACACGAAGAACACTATTGTTATAAAAAGGATATTGATGAGTTGAAACATCTTCTAAAACAAAAATCACATTGATTTTCCTTCTAGAATGTTTGAATCTCCTCTTCCTCCTTCAAAATAGTCTAAAAAGAACAAAGGTCAAGCTTCTACATCAAAAAATAAAGGATAAGCTCTTTGTGCTTTTCAGGTCATGGATTAGGGAGATAACTTCTAGATTTAGGAGCATCTCATTATATGGCATCTCTGCAATCTATATTCTCTTCTTTTTAGCCTTGTACTATTTCTCTTATCTTGATGGGAACAATACATACACAAGTGTAATTGGGAAAGGATCTATTAGTTTTGGGGACAACACTTTTTAGGATTTCTTATGTGCTCCTCATTTGATGAACAATCTTCTTTCTATATATCAGATTACACATGGTGGAGATGGGAGGACTGCGGAGTTCACACCTGATTCATTCATTATTCGAAACTTGGAGAGTAGAGAGATCATTTCTATTGGGATGGTTGATTATTCATCTCAATTGTATACCTTTATAGATTTTACTTTTGATGATGACATTGTTCCTTCGGCTATTGATCATATTTCTAGCATGAACCATGATTCAGAGGAGACATTTGGCTTCTTGAACTTGGGAGTTCTCACATCAGATCCAGTTCTTGAGTCATGCATTCTATCTCCTCCATCTACGATTGTAGTTGTTGATGATTGTGTTGCTATAGATATGGCTTCTTCTGATTTAGTGCAGCAAGATACTCATTGTCTTTCAGATTTGGCTACTTTGGATGGCTTCTTGATAGGTATTTCAGACTTGTTTGTGGAGTGTCATATTATAGATTTGGGAGTCATCATTGATGGCATTCATCTTCTCTTTGATGAATAAGATACTTCTTTAGTTGTTGTGAGGGGACACTTTGATCCTCTTGTTCAATCTCTACGTGATCATTCTTCATAGTTTGATGTGAGTGTGGATCCTTTTGGATAGCATTTGGAGGAGGCTTCTTTGTCTTTAGAGGATATATCTTTCTCTTTGGATCATGTTCTACATTCATCTCTACTAGATTATGGATTGTCCTCTTTAGTAGTGTGGCCTAGATCGCCTGTTTGGAGTGTGTCATCTTTTGGCATCAACATGGAGACACTTGATCATGATTCAAAGATATCATCACACATCATCCATATTCCTGATATCCTGCATACATTCTTGGTTTTGTTTCTTCCTAAGGAGAGGAAAATTGCTCAACGAGATTGGATAATCTTCAACATTCAATTTCTAGCTTCTACCATCATTGCAGGAGACTCAACATTGAGGGGGGGCTGCATCGTCTCTCTTCTACTTCTCTCTTATGGGGGGGGGTCTTTTTCCTCACATGGGGTTTTGGCTTTCTCATTCTTCATTGAGAGCATTTCTTTTTTGGTATTTCATCTCTCTTTTGGGGAGGAGTTTTGTCCCATTGGGTTTTCTCCTTTTCTCTATTTTTGAGAGATTTCATTTGCATATGTACATGGGTACCTAACATGGCCTCATAGCTGGGACCCATCCTTGCATCTTTGTGTCATTTTCATAATAATCTTCTACTCCCTAAGTTGCACTTAAGGGGGGGTGTTGGTGTAAATAAAGTCTTGTACCTAGTTAATTCATTACTAGGGAACTTATTTACATGAAAAGTTTACTTAGGTACTAGGAAGGAATATTTCTAGAAGGTGTTAGTTTTCATTAGTTGTTATCTTATCTTTTGACTTGTAACACATGTGAACCTAGGTAGTTGTGATAAGTTGTCTCATTTCATATGATTAAAACACTTGTCATAATCCTACGACATCTTGCATCTCACCTTGGATATATAACCAAGGTGTTTCTACTACATTTTTCATATCAATTGAATCATATTTGCATATGCATATTCTCTCTCTCTTGTGCTTTCCATTTGGCCTCAAGATCTTGGCAGCCATAACCAATTCTAACATAAAGTTATCTATTTGTATTTAAACATATAAGTGGTAAGATACACTATGTTGTAGATGATTTTTGTAGGAGTGTATTAATCACATAGATGAGAGTGTAGGTTTCAAGGTTTGATGTGATGAAGGCAACTATATCTAAAGGATGAATTGATTTCAAAGAATCTTGGACTACATGTCAAACTCTAGAAGGAAATGACAAGACACTTATTTTAAAAAAAAAATAGTTGTGCATGCAAGGATCTATGTGGGAGAATGTGATTAGGGAAAATCATGGTGACAAGTTGGTAGGGATTTTGGTATTAGCATGGATTTGGTGCTTCTTATCAAAAGTTACAATGTCAAAAATGTGAGTAGATGTCTATAATTTTGTGTAGAAATGTTATGCTAGTTTATAAAAGGAAACCATCAAAACATAATTTTTTTTCAACCTTTATTGATACCACAAAAACCCTTGGAAGACATTAGTATGGATTTTATCCTAAGATTGAATAGGATGTAATATAAATGTTCTTTAGGGTTTCTATTGTTGGACATGTTTTCTAAAATGACACACTTTATTATAATCCAAAATACTAGTTATGTATTATGTATGGTGAATTTGTTCTTCAAGGGGGTTGTAATATTGCATGATTTAACTAGAAGCCTTATTTCATACTATAATTTCAAGTTTTTAAGACATTTTTAGAGTACCTTATGGATGAATATGGGAACATGATTGGTAGGGGATAAACTCAAGTAGTGAGATTTGATATTGGTGTAGGTAGTGTTTACATACACCAATTTGGTCAATCAGATATTTGGAAATACATCATTCCAAGGTGTGTATGGGTGTAGCCTTTGAGAGGTGGCTAAATTAAGAGGCTACAAATAAATTCTAGTTTAGAAAATATATGCGATAGAGTTTTCCATACATATATAGAACACACACAAGGAAGTTAGACTATTATTGTCTAATAATATTAAAAATTATAAAGATCTTGTAGATACGAGGAGAGAGGAGTTATTTGATAGAGACATAATTTTGGTTCATCTCTAGAAAGAAATATTCCCAAGAGGGGCCTATAAAAAGTTGTTACAAAAAGATTGGACCTTGTGTGATACCGAGGAGGATTTCTACCAATTGTTATGATATAGAGTTACTACATGAATGTGATATTTTAACACTTATCATGCACATGGATAAATAATTGAACTAGAGTGAACAAGTTACCATTTATAATCTTTGAGCTATAAAATTAAGATCCCATTAAAGAAAGGGGAAAAGATAGAATAGATATTACAAAATGGGTATCCAAGAAGACTAGGAGTATGAAGTATGCATAATATTTTATGAAGTGTAAAGGTAGAAGTATTGAGCAAGTTGCTTGACTATTACAAATATAAGTTGGTTGTTATGGTTGTAAACACGATGAATTCATTAAAGTAACATAAGTCAAGACTTGTTATTTTCTTATTGAGTGTTTGATATAAGAGTATCCTAGGTCTATCAATAATCCAAAACCAACCATTTAATGTAATTTTCTTTCCTTATATTTTTTTCTTCTTATTTTGTAGTTTCCTTTTGATGCATGTTAAGCTTGTTTTCATGCCTTCATCAATACCTAGTTTTAAAAATATTGCATGCCAATGTAAGAGAATTATTTGTTGTCAATTGATTTACGTGTTGTATTAGAGGAACCAATTCATAATTTATTATTTTATAGTGGTTGAGTGGTGCATTCATAACCATATATTATTTTATACTCATATTTTATCTTCAAATTTAAAATTCAAGTTAATTTCCTATTAATTCTTTCATTATCTAAGTAGAGTTGAGTTTCTTGGATTGACAACCCTTAACTAGGTTATTAGTCCTTGCGCTATGTCAATTAAAAGGAATGCTTAAAATTTGAGAGATATATTATAATAATAATGAATTCATAATATTAGTCTATAGTATAAATTATTTGCTATTATGATAGTAAAATTTGTATACCTACACCAATTCCAATTTAATTTTAGATCCATTTTGATAGAATGACTTAATATAGTTACATATCAACAAGAGGTATACTCTTATGTTAATTTTGACTCATCGATCCTTGTTTATCCCTATTTCTCCCACTTTCACCCATTCTCATATAGTGGACCTTATCCCAAGCCATTTCTACCTATTTCCACATACTTTCTCTATTATTAGCTCAAACTTCCATGTACCTTTTCTTGATCTTAAGATTCACATGTCTTTGCCTTGGGTCACTCTTGCAACAGTTAGGTTTAATCTCAAGGAGTTTGGGATTGACCCCACATTCAAAATTTCTAATTATCGCTCTTCTCACTAATTGTTGTGAGCTAATTTGGTAAAAATTTATGTGACTAATTGCTATGTCTTGGTATTTAAAGATATCCAAGAATAACAAAGAACATCCTATTGTCAAGGAGCAACCATTCTAGGAACACATAGATTTTGGAGCTTAAAAATATATCACTTCATAATTTGTATATAGGTCATGTGCATGTTGTATTCAAACATTTTTCCAGTATTGTAAAGTTGGTCCATCAAGGGGTTTTGGCCAAGAGAACTTGACCTAGTGACTTGATAACTTTTAGAAAGGTATTTCTAGATACTATCATCTTTGCACACAATAAATATTAGGGATCACAATGAGTAAGGTTGCAAAAGTTTGTTGTCTACTAGATCAAGTCTATGCATTAAATGATAGATCCTTTCCACTGATGATTGACCCCAAATCACTCAGAATTGACTTAATTTTTTTGAGTTTGTTCTAATTCCAAGATTGAGCATATTGAAGGAAACATTTCCTAAACATTTATGAATTGATTTTGCACACTTGTAACTTCCTATTCTATCATAGAATTAAGAGCTAAATGCACCTATCCCCCTATTTAATTATCACATTGATTTTATTTTCATTGTTAACTACCCAACTTATTTAAATCTAGGTTAATTGTGTGCTTACTACTTGCATTTGTTTATTTTGATTAAATTTAGATAAATAGATTTTAATCCCTTACAATTATATGTGATTTTAAAGTATGCATTACATTTAATATTTTCTTATTGTTATATTTTTTAAATTAAATTATTCTCAAAACAGATAATAAATTAAATAAAATAAAAAATAATTCTAAATAATACAAACTTTATAGATTTTTTAAAATCATTTTGTTATGTAAAACTTAATTAATTTAAATGCATGCTTACTTATCATGTTGTAATCTACTTAATGTAATGACAAAGTTATCAATATTTACGCAATTAAATTGTTCCCCTTAAAACTTTAGGTATTTTAACTTATTTAATTATCTTTGATAAATGTTAAAACTCAAAAAAATCTCTATACTTTATTCAAAAGCATACCTACATACATCTATGAGTAATTCTTAACCTAGCAATTATAAAAATAGAACCAAAACATATCAACATCTCAAACTAAACTAAAAACGAAAGAATGAGATATGACAATCAAAACTTAAACACATCAGAATCCCAAACTAAACAAAAGTGAAAGATGATACGTGACAATCAATTTAGTTATAATATAAACAAAAAAATCTAAGGAGAAATGATTTGAAACACAAACAATTTTAGATAACAAAACGAAAAAGAAGTCCATTCTCAATAAAAACAAATATAAAAGATAAAACATTAAATTAAAAAAATCCATTATTTGTTGTGATTTGAACTCCTAATACCAATAAATTACTAAATAATTTAAAATGCTTATCCAGAAACCAAAGCATGGTACCTAGAGGACTTAGATTTAGAAAACAAAGCATGCATGGCCCCCACTCTCTTTATTTAATGAAATAATTTGAAAAATTTGCCCACTTTCTTTTGTCTAATAATTTTTTAGAGAACTTTTTAGTACATTGTTTTTTTCCCGTTGAATTAATACTAAGTACTTAGGGACAAGTTGTTCACAGCTTGGAAGTACGTTCCCTCGTGTTAAGTTCAATTATTTTGTCTTGTGTTAAAGAATATTCTTTTGATATTTGAGGGTGCAAGGCAAGATATATCCACAATTGTGGGGTTCCTTCCTATGATGAGTAAAAGCAACCCTAGAGTGTAGTGTAAAAATGGTGAAATTATTATGATGTATCATTTTTTACTTGGGAATTTGAAATCCAAGCTTTTGAATTGTGCAATCATGGTAGAAATACAAATTTATTAATGTGTCAGATTAGGGCATCATGGAATGCCCCTACTTTCTTCATAGTTTTTACTATTTTTTCTTCTAGATTGGATAGATATCTACAATTGATTGGAAATTTGAAAGCTTCACTTGAACCAAAACATGATGTTTTTTTAATATATTCAAATAAAGTAAAGTATAAAGAAATAAGTAGTAATATCATAGATGTTAGGACAATTATTTATTATTTATTTTATTGTTTGACACGTTTCATTGTCGAGGTAGTCGTTTTTTAAAGAATTTTTTATCATGTAAAGATAAAAAGTTCTTTGGGTTCGTGGATGTTATAGTTTTAAGATTGATTATAGTTTTATTGGTCGAGTTAATCATTTTTTAAGAAAACTTTTATTATCTAAAGATAAAAAGCTCTTTGGTTTCGTGGATGCTATAGTTTTTCCCTATTTACTTTTTAGAAAAGGTTTGATTATTTTGAATCTAAAAGTTTAAACAATAATGGGATTGTTAGGGTGGTTGAGTGGAAGCGATCAAAGGTTATTAATTGATAGGTGTTGGCTATTGGATAAGAACACAAAAATTTTCTTGCTTAAATAAGTGCCACATAGTGGTTAGTTTATATTTATGAGTTGTGATTATGATATGTTTAGTTTGTATACATCAGTGTATTTGTAAGTAGTGTCATAAGCTATGGACAAGATGTTTGTAGTGCATATCTATATCAAAATGCATGGAAACATGCATTTTATATGGTAAACGATGCTTAAAGTTGAATATTAAATTTAACTTTAAATAAAATTTGGTATGTTTAATTTTATTTTTTCCATCATACAAAAATAGTTTGAGGAAATTAGTCAATGTGCATATTATATATATTATTTTTGTATGACATTTGGATAGTAACTTTACTTCTTTTTGGATGGAACTATTAAGTTTAGCTTTTCCATATAGTACTAGAGAAATTTGGATGCTACAAAGATATGAACTTCTAGAATGTGTTACATTACATGAAATTTGAAACACATGGTGATTATAAAGTCAAAAATTACATACCCTTTATAAATTCTAGCTTATAAGTTGTACTTATTTTAGTGTCTACTCTTTTAGCATGTTGTAGGTGTTATTCAACCACCAATCATGCCAATCTTCATGATTCTATTGAACCTTATGTTTTCATTTACATCTCACTTCACCTTCTCTAATCTAATGACCTCTTTTGTCTTGGACTACACTGTAGCCAATGTAATGTTAGTGTAATAGATTTTTCTGCTATGAAGTAAAAGAAAAAAAGATTGATGAAAATTTATGATATGCCCACCTCTTCCTTATTTGATCCTACCTCTTCCCTTCCTCCCTTGTCATCCAAATCTTAGGATGCTCAGCCCTATATGCCTCCAAATGAACATTGATCAAGAGGATTTACTACTTAAAGTTAACTTTATGGCTTTTCAAAATATTAATCAACATTTATCTATCCTTCAAAATCACCTAACCAAGGATAACATTTATGATTTAACCTCTTCCCTCATATATTCCTTAAGAAACATCCTTGCTATCTACGAAGAGGGGCTCAACGTACTACCTAATATTGGTCACATGTCCATGCCCGTTCCCATCTTCAACCTACTTCACCAAACTTTATTCCTCTTATCAACCTCAACTCTTTTCCTTTCCTAAATCATCTTTATTCTTCCAAATCCAATATTAGGTCTTCCATCATTCAAATTATCTATGCTCAAATCTCTATGGTTATCCCCTCTCATCCTACCTACATTCCTACCATCTCTACCTCTCCCTCCATCCCATATTTTAGTCATAACTCAACTAGTCCATTCTCTTCCTATGCCTATGTTGAACTGCCTTCCCAATCCTTGTCTTTCTCCTTTCCTACTAGTTCCCCCTTTATCCCCATAGCTACCTCATTCTCTATCATGTCCTTGCCTTTACATCATTTTCCACACCCTCATCATGCCTTGCTAACATTATCACTTCCTACACCACCTATTGACCTTATAATTAACAAACTCATCTAGAACATGGGAATCATACAACACCAATTAGTAGCACTACCATAATCCTTTACCTAAGTAGGGGAAACCCTTTACCATTGTCACACTACCCACTTGTTAGAGATCATAGCTCACCCTCTTGTTGAACAAAGGTTGTCATTGATATCAAAGGTTGCTAGTGACTCAGTAAGAGAATTGATGTCAAAGGTGTGTCAAAGAATATATTATTAGAGGTGGCATTATCTTTTTAGGAGTTGTGCTAGCATACCTTTATGTGTTGGTAATTCTACTATCATATCAATCATATCACTAAATCAAGAAACATACATTACTAGTTATTGAGGAGCGTATGTGTTCCAGAAGTTGGTGTGACTATTGTATGCTTGCAATATCATGCATGCATCTATTTACTGTGACAGAGGTGATCCATAAGTCTATACCATAATGTTTTAGTCTTGTGTAGGTCTAGTGTTTCTCAGGTCTCCTTTTTGGGAGAATTGTTTTCTTTGTAGTTTGTGAGGAGAGTATGCCTACACTTGCTCTATTATGTTTCAGTGTTTCTATGAGATATGTTCAACATGTAAAATTTTTGGAGTGACAAAAGGTTCTTTATTTTTTTTTTCAATCAAGTTATGTTCCAGAATAGTGTAGTAATGGCTAGTAGTGTGTAGTATTCAAATCTAACGTGTGGTGTTGAGATAGGACCTGGTTAAGGTTCTCGTGGAAGCACATGACATAATGTTATTGTGGTGGCAAAAAATTTGAATTATGACCTACCTGTTACATGTCTCATGAAAATTAAATTTAGGTCCACCTTATGTTGTCTTGGTCATTTGCGGATCCTTGGTCAACATGGAAGAGTGTTAATGCAATGTTATGTATATATTCCTTAGTTGCGTGGATGCACAATGTGAAGTATAATTTTGTGTGTGGCATAAATTGAAGATAAGGTGGTGTTTATACAAGGAGATTATCTTGTGAAGCTAGAGGGTTACATTCCAGATTGTGCGGTAACATTAGAAGATCATTTAAAGTGTGGAAGAGCATCTGAAGCAAATTTGGAATGTATATGAGGTGTGTTCCGTTGCATTGTAGATCTACAAGCCTTATCTTTGTATTATGGTAGAACTAGTGTTCTACTTGTAGAGTTGGTGATCAGTTCATTGTATTGGGGATTGGTGTCTCCAGTAGGTTGGTGCCTACTTCCTATTGTAAAATTCACTTGTTATATTCCTTCTTTGTGAGGCTAGATCTATATAGTAGATCCAACTAGCTATCATCACTATGGTTTTCCCATCATGGGTTTCCACGTATATCTGGTGTTCACTTGTGTGAATGTTTAATAAATGTTTGATTAGTAGTAGTGAAGATTCAAGTTGTATGATATGATATTTTGAGTTGAAGTTAAGAGTTTTGGATTGATTAGATCTTCTGACTTACCCCCTCTCAGTAGATTATGTTCCCTTCACCTCTCTCACTACAATTTGTTGTATACTACTAAATGAAGTGTATAAAATGACAAGTGACCTAAAAATTCATGTTTTCTCTTTCATAGTTCCATGCACATTGATTATTATTTCAAACATGATGGCTAAGTACTTCCCTCAATCAATTAAATCAAAAAGGATTCAATGGGTTCTACCCATACTCAATCATTCCATCAATTCCTTCACTAATCTTACAAACCTTTTTGTTGAACACTTTTAGGTCAATTTCAAATTGCAAGTGAGTTTCATGGACCTTGTACATTGTAAACATCATCCAAATAAAAAGATGATAGATTTATCTTACACTATCAATCTCTCCTTTACCAAATATCTTATCTTGTCCCCAATTTTAATATTCAGAGGGCATTTATAGGAAACCTTAGCTTAGAACACCATGATAACCTTGTGAGACTATGGGTAGATGGTGGGGTGTTTTGAGTTTGTTTACTCTTTTTCGACCTTAATCATCCATACATTCTCATCAACCCCATCCTATTCCCAAACAATTGAATATCCTACAAAAAGAATAACAAATTATTTTCCCCCAAATCCACTCCTAAACCTAATGTTAACCAAGCTAATATATCTCTTTCCTCCTTTTCCTTATCATCTACCTTCATTGACAAACCAATTATTAATAGATGAAGTTAGCAAACCCTCTTCATTTTGTCTTTCACTAGTTTTTTTCCCATTCAACCTAATATAGCTTCCCCATATCCACCTCTAGATACCTCTTATAGACACCTAAAAATGACTAAATTTTCATCTTTCCATTTTATCATTTTCTCATCAATTATTCTATTTATATTAATTAAATAATTTTTAGTTATTCAATTAAGCTAATATTTCCTTTTTCATCTATAATAATTAAATAATTTTAATTATTTAATTATATCAAATTTTCCTTATATCTATATTAATTAAATAATTATTTAATTAATTTATCATTTTCCCTCTAGCATTAATTAAAATAATTTTAATTACTTCTTTTTGCCCACTATATTTAAATATTTTTCAAATAATTATTTAATTAGCTCTAACACTTCTTCCATAAAATAAATTAAAATAATTTATTTAATTACCTCTTTCCCTTAATAACATATGAGGTTTCCACAGTCCATGATCAATTAGTGATGCAATTTTTGGATTGTATCTATGTGTAATCTTTTTTGCATCAACATTTTGGATCATACTCCATAATTTCCATCATCAAGATGTCGAGCATAGAGAATAAGAAAGTGAAAAATTAGAAGTGGAATTGTATAGTTAAATAGGTGAGGGGTTAGGAAAGGAGAGATAAGAGATAAGGAGTAAGGCACACACAAAACCCAATAAGTTTAATTACAATTAAATTATTAAAACAAAAGAAAAAATCCAAACAACCAAAGCATAATATATATTTTTTATTAAGAGCAGTTATAATAGGATTTAGTATTAAAATTCATTATTAATAATTATGAGACATTTTTATTTTAATTAGTAAGAGAAAAAAATTCAATATAATACTATATTATATATAAGATAGACACTAAGAAACTATAGTATTAAGCTATTATTTTTATATATATGTATATGTATACACACACGTGTGTGTGTGTATGACACTAAGAAATTATAGAATATTGTAAATTATATTTGAAATATTATGGTGCAATGATATTATCCTACAAAATATAACATTACTAAAAGATAATCTATTCTTGGTAATATTGACAATTAAGAATATTAAGAAACAATTGACAAATACAAAAAACCAAGAAATCAAAAAATGCTAAACCAAATAATTATAGAATTATTAAAACTATCTATAATAAATACAACATAAAACATAACAAGGTTAATAAAAGCCTATGGGGAACAATAAAAATAAAGGACAAAACAACAAGACAAAGATACAAAAATTAGGAACTAAATTGAAAGATCAAGTTGAATATTAAAGTGAAATAATACAATTTAATATTAAACTATAATATATATACTAGACTCAAAGAAATCAAAATATCTCATAAATTAAAAAATTAAAAACATTATAATACATTTGAATTATTGTAGAGCAATTATATATATATATATATCCTAAGTTTAGGCACTAATACAATGCAGAAATATGTATATGTATGCATAGTAGACACTAAAATTAAGTTTAGTTACAAGAAAAAAATATAGACACTATGAATAATAACAATTATTCAAAAATGAAAGAGAATATAAAAAATATATAAAATTACAAAATAATTGTTCTATTTTGTAATTTTATATATTTTTATATTCTCTTGCATTTTTGAATAATTGTTATTATTCATAGTGTCTATTTTTTTTCTTGTGTCTACTATGCATACGTATACATATTTCTTCATTATATTAGTGCCTATTCTTTTATCTAAACTTAGGTTATTACGATCTATTATAAATATATATGTATCTTAATATTATTGCTCTACAATAATTCAAATATATTATAATGTTTTTAATTTTTTAATTTATGACATATTTTGATTTCTTTTAGTCTAGTATATATATTATAGCTTAATATTAAATTGTATTATTGCACTTTAATATTCAACTTGATCTTTCAACTTAGTTCCTAATTTTTGTATTTTTATTTTGTTGCTTTGTCCTTTATTTTTATTATTCTCTATAGGTTTTTATTAACCTTGTTATGTTTTATGTTGTATTTATTATAGATAATTTAGAATATTCTATAATTTTTTAGTGTCTTATATATATATATATTCTTAGTGTCTATCTTATATATTATAGTATAACTTCCCTTAATAATCCTTTTTTATTATGATTTAGTTGTCTGATTTTTTTTTTGTTTTAATAATTTAATTGTAATTAAACTCATTGGGTTTTGTGTGTGCCTTACTCGTCTCTTCTCTCTCTTTCCTAACCAACCTCCCTAACAGATTGGTATCAGAGCAAGCAAAATATTTGGGATTGACTATTGTATGTCTAAGATTGAGTCTAGTGGTTCTACCATCATGGTGACAAATGCAGAATTGGCCAAGATGGTCAAAGGATAGGAGGAAAACAATAGGCTATTGAGGGAAAGAATAGACCAACTTGATCAAGCATTGAATGATGTACAGTTGGAAGGAATGGTACAAAAGAGAGAAGAGGTTGCAGAGGAAGAAAAGATCCCTAAACCTGATCCTATTTTGAACATTTTATTTCATTCAGTTAGGTACTTCCTTAATTGAGTTATTTATTAGCTAAAATCTTGGGGAGGGAATTACAAGGTGGGTTTCCCTTTATATAACATCATTTTAGGTCATAATAGTGTATCAAATGACACCAAAACATAAAAATTCCACATAGATAATTTGAGGATAATCTTGATTGGTTGAATCTTTTTCAAAACCCTTTGTAGCTCTGTATTTCAATAGTGCGAAATGAAAATAAAAATTAAAAATAAATAATTAGAAGATAATTTTTAAATTGTATGTTAATCTTGCTTAAGTTTTGATCCTAATTAGACTGGTTCCTTATCCATTACAGAGTCTTGAATGAGATAAATTTTCTTGATAACAGACTAGAACCCTAATTCAATGGTTTTTTACAATCTTATTGCCTTACAATAAGAAAACTGAATAATGGACATCACTAATCTTCTTTAAGATTCTCATTATAACCATAATATTTTTAATTGTTCAACTAAAAGAAAATTTAATTTACTACTTGAATAGAAGCCATCAATCAAACATCCATTATATAATATATGTCCAATGAGAACCTTGATCATCTTTGATTATTAAGATTCAAAATATATTGCTTTACAATGAGGACACATTAACAATGTGAAATCTATTCATATGAGCCACAAAATTGAATGTTTGTTGTTATCATAGAGACAGTTAGGATTTTCTCTTTTTGAACTTCAAAAATCTAATTGTACAAGACTAATTCTTATAGAGACTTGTTCAAAAACTAAGGACTTGAATCTTAGAGCAAGAGAGAAAAAAGCTAAAAGCCTAATTCCATCGCTTATAGTACAAAAAGACAAAAATAAGCAATATCACCTTCAAATAGGAAAAAATACATTTAAAACATGAGAAAGAGATTTTTGAAATGGTTGTTAAATTTTGTTGAGAACATTCCTCTAAACAGATTGATTCAATCAAAATTTCCTTTTGGAGCTGACAAAGTAAATATAATATTTATATTATGACTTGTTGATCTTTTATTCATGTCGAAAGTTGAAGATTGATTGAAACACGACTCAAATTTATGCATTACTCGTCTTTGTATTTATATTCTTCTTTGATGACAAGTTATCATTTAAGTGGGAGGAATTGATTTATCCTAACCATGTGATCCATGTAATCATCACTTATTAATGCATGCACTATGTCAAAGAAACCAGTCATGTATTCAAGTTTGGAGAGTATGTTCATGCTAATATTTAATTATTTTGCATCCCTGCATCACCATGAAGGCCCAACAACAATCGTGCGGTGTTGTGGTGGTTGCGCAGAAGGTTTTGTGAAGGCTTTGGTGATTCGAAGTGGAACTTGCAACTACAATATTTGATAAAAATCTACTTCCAAATATTCTTATGCCTTACTGAGAAATAATCATTCATATAACCGATAATTTGGAAGAAAACTGGGAGATAGCATGAGTACTCAGTTAGCAATGACAATTTTGAAAGCACCTTCCTTGAATGTGAGTGCAATTCAAGAAGCTGGTACAAACACAAAATTGTCTCAGCAAACAATACTTAAGCTTCCTCAGAAATGTGGTGAGTGTGCAATATTTTCCTCCAAGAGAGTATCAAGGATGATGTGCTATCATGGAGCCATGTATCATCCATTTTTTTCTCCTTGCTGGCTACTACAGTAGTTTGTGTCTGTGTATATTTTCTATTCAAGGGACCCCCAAAAGTTAGTACAATTCCACCATTCATGTGGGAAAACATTGGTTATGGTGCATATTAAAGCTAAGTTTCTTTGGTTGGTATGTTGGTTCTGCATTTTATGTTGTGAGAAGTTGGATTCTATGGATATCAAGTCTCAAATTCTGCTCTCAAACTATGCCTTTTGACATTGAATAAGCTACATCACATTACACATTCAAGCAAAGAAAATGAAAATTTATTCCATTAGCAAATGAGGGGAGCCTTCTCATCAGTGGATAAGCTATTGTAAAAATCCCATAAATATTGATACGAGCTCTTGAGGAGTGACCTAGGAAGAATGAGAGCAAGGTTTTTGGCCTTTCAAGGTTCTTGTTGTGTGAATATTATCATAAATGTGTATTTTGAAACTGTGGAAAAAAAGATGTGTATATAATCATAAAGACTCCAATGGAAAAGCCAAGTCTCCCTTAATAGCTTACTCTTGTGCTAGATCATAACATTTTGAAGCAGTTTATGGTATTTTGCATAGGTGCAAACATTCTTTGTAAGGCTTAGTTTTGGGTGGGCACAAACATTTCATGACATACCTTCTTCCTAATTATGGAAAACCATTAGAAAGACACATTTGGGCTGCAAAATATAGGGCACATATACTCTTAGTCATTTCTTCTATGGGTGGTATGGAATTAGGTGGATATCGTGGAATAGAATACATTATACACTATCTTATGTACCGAGGAAACTTGTGTCAAGATCAGAGTAGATAAATGATTCTTTTACTGTCAAAACATTATACCTTCCATTCTCAGTGTATCTACTTTCATACCTCTCAATAACACTGTTATTTTATTGACATTATTATCCTACTGCCTCTGCAAAAGAGCTCCATTTGAAGGCATCTTGACTACATATTATGCACAACAAAAATCTACAAGTACAACAAGACCTTTGCAAGAAAAAATATGAATTCACTGAAACATTATTGTCTAAGCAACATAATATCTTCAAATGAAGGAACATTATAATTGTGACTGAGAAAACACTGTGTAGGAATTGTTAGCACTAAGAAATGAAGAAGATAACACATTGAATTAGGTGACTAAGATCATTGAAAGGAATATCATTGTTAAAGAGTTACAAACTGTGAATTGTCCTCTATCCTATAGGACTGAGAAAGGAAGAACACTGTCAAATAGTTATTGAATCATAACAAACAGTCCAAAAACAATGAAAGTTACTGTCAAATGGTGAAAAAGATCTATCCTCTAATTCATTTGCACATGGTGATTGAGAACATAGTGAGTAAGAAGTAAAAGAGAATTGGATCATAGCACTGCAAAATGGTCATGAGTTATGCAATGAACTTCACTGTTTTTTATCACAAAGGAGATCAAGATAATAACCAGCATACTGATGTGCACAAAGAATTTTCATGGAGGAGTGCAAACTTCCTTAAAAATCAATTACCACAACAAATTTTGAGGTGAATTACACCTTCTCTTTTATGTTGATATGGATATGTTCTATACCTGTTTCTAGAGCAAATAATAGGAGTCTATACATAAGATACCATTGTTTCAAATTCAAAATTGTTGGCTCTTTCACAATTGTCTGCTTCATTTATTTGATCTAAGATAGCCTATTGTATAGAAGATGCTCTCAAAATTATAGTAAAATCATTTATTCTGGGAAGATTATTCAAAATCTTCCCATCATAACATTGAACAAAAGCATCAGTCATTAACCTAAACTTTGCAAGAGTTTCATCAAATTCTACTTTTCCACTCTCTTTTCCATTCTGAATTTTATTCCTAATTTCATCCATGAAGAACTTCCTCAGCCTATAGATCCTATTGTTAGCCATAACTTTACCAGGTGTTGAGGATAGCTTCAATTTTTCACCCAAGAAGCAATTGACAAAATTCGGCCTTACCAGATACAATTTGTTGAAAAGCTCTTTGAAGTTATTCTAGAAAAGAGTTCCTAAGAGTATAATGTGCGGTTTTGAATTAACCTTTTTGCATGAATTCCATATCTTTGATCGGTTGTTTTGAGCTTGATGACCTTCAACAAGAACAAGCAAACCTATGCTCTCTAAAAGTAGTTTTCCAATATTCTTAGCCTCTTCAACAAGGCTCACATTTGTCTCACAAGTGAGGGGCATAAAAGGAAAAGTGTGCTTGTTATTGGCTACAATCTTTTTGTATACCTAACTTGTGAGACAAATATGAGCCTTCCTGAAGAGGCTAAGAATATTGGAAAATTGATTTTAGAGAGCCCAAGTCTGCTCATTCTTGATGAAGTTCATCAAGTTCGAAATAGCCGATCAAATATATGGAATTCATGCAAAAAGGTTAATTAAAAACTGCACATTATACTCTTAGGAACTCTTTTCCAGAATAACTTAAAAGATCTTTTCAGCACATTGTATCTGGTAAGGCCAAAATTTGTCAATTGTTGCTTCGGTAAAAACTTGAAGCTATCCTCAACACCTGGTAAATTTATGGCTAACAGCAAGATCTACAGGATGAGGAAGTTCTACATGAATGAAATTGGGAATAAAATTCAAAATGGAAAAGAGAGTGGAAAAGTAGAATTTGATAAAAATCTTGCAAAGTTCAGGTTAATGACTAATGCTTTTGTTCATTGTTATGATGGGAAGATTTTGAACAGTCTTCCCGGAATAAAGGATTTTACTATGATTTTGAGAGCACCTTCTATATAGTAGGTTGTCTTAGATAAAATAAATAAAGCAAACAATTGTGAAAGAGCCAATAATTTTGAATTTTAAACAATGGTGTCTTATGTATAGACTCCCCCTGTGATTTTCTCCTAGAATACGATATAGCAATTTTGAATTAGAAACAATGGTATATGAACAAATATTTATCATATATGTTATGCTGCAACAATTAACTATGGGTTAGAACATATCCATATCAGCATAAAATAGCAGGTGCAATTCACCTCAAACTCTGCTATGGTAATTTCTTTGTAAGGAAGTTTGCACTCCTCCATGAACATTCTCTATGCACATAGCCAAACATTTAAAGTTCTTAACCAAAGCTCCAAAAATGAGTATCTGGTCATTGCATGACTCTTACTTTTTCTCTGAGTATGACAATACCTAAGCTTCAGGTGTTTCTAGATGGAACCTATAGAAAAAAAGTGTAGTCTCCATCTGAAGGAACCATCTTCGGAGCTCTTCCCTGAAATGATGGTTGAAAACATTAGAAGAAAAGAAATGTGATAATTCTAAAGTAACAGTTTGTATCAAGCCAAATGTCAGAAAGTATAATTAAAAAGAAAAATCCTTACAATTGGACCTCAAATTGGACCAAGAATATTTATGATTTTATCTTTCGAATTTAGGAACTTTCTCTGTCGTATATTCAGGACCTCAAATTGGACCAAGCAAATTTATGATTTTATCTTTAGAATGTAGGAACTTTCTCTATCGAATATTCAAAGTAATCAATTGGTAATCCGGATTAATTGAATGACTCCTAAGATGAAATCAGGTGGAAACTAATGTTTCACTCCACCGACGTTTGTATTCCTACACTCAAGTTTTTCTTCCTAGTGAAAACACCCGGAAGTGTTTCACACTAGCTCAAAGTACTCTCCAACCTAGTTATGTCACTGATATCTTGATCCAAGTTTTTCTGATCATCCATACCCAAATGTTGCATCACAATCTATTATTCTTGCACATAAAAATGCCACATATTAACCCCTTCTAAATAAAAAATTTAATCATCATAAAACCATAATTAATAAATCATTTCAGTTTCAAAAATAATCTGATGTCATTTACTATCAAAATGGAAGCTAAATAAATCACAAAAATGCATGAATCCTCTTGAATGTAGCTTAAAGCAAGTTTACATGATGGGTTTCAACATAACAAGATTTATACTATAGCTCTCAATGAATGTATTATAAGCAAAAAATAATTCTTCACACTCGAAGTGATGTAGTCAAACATTTATTCCAAAAGTATGTTAGCAGGTATTAACTAAAAACAAAAAAAAAATGCTTGGTTTCTTTTATCAATATGCCACATGGAGATGGAATAATCACTAAGAAACCCTAACAATAAAAAATGAATTAAAGGTTCAAGAAAGGAAATTCCAATGTACTATTGTGTAATGGTGATGAAGGTACTTATATGAGCATGACCTGCATACAAATCCCTACCATTGAATTGTCATCCATCCAAAGATAAAATAAGCAATGTAAGGAATTGAGCAATATAATTCCAAAGGGTTATCTTGTAACAGTAATGGAATCACCATAAGAGCACCATCGAGGAATAAATTCTTGTGACTATAATTATGTGATCCATAACTCTATTGGTCATGTGGCACAGTTGTGATATAAAAAATACAAGATGCATTCATGTGTGACCCAAGTCTAATGTGTCTATGTATTGATAGAAATGGAGGCACTCATGTGAGCACAATTCATGTACAAATCACTATCATCACAATTGGGTGTCAATCATCATTGGGTGCATTTAGGTTGACTCAAGTTTAACAGGTTTCGATGTAATGATAGCATGGTCCAAGAGCGATTACCTCTTGCTATAATAAAGAGCCTATAACTCTAGTTGATAGACAGAGTGATTGTGTTATATCAATTATGCAATGCATTCAAGCACAACCCATGTTTAATGGGCTATTCTAGAGAGTGATTAATATTTTCTAAACCTTATGAATGTCACTTAAAAGTGTGTAGCTTAAACTACAAACCAATTTTGTTACATACTTGAATGCAATCTTGGGTTACCACAAACTATAATAATGTGATCTGCTAATACCAATTATGGGAAGTATTAAATCAAGACCCATGCTATATAGGATACATTTCCCTGATCAGGTTTACATACCATAATGATCAAACACAAGCTTCCCACACACTCTAGGATACAATCCAAGATCATACCACACCCTATCAAGACAACTCATTTTTTGACCCAAGATTTAAGGTCATTTTTTAAGACCAACTGAAGAATTGGTAAGAGCATGAATAGGGTACAAACCCTAGGCCTCCGTAGAAACATAAACCATAACTCTAGCATATTAGTGAGGTTGCAATACCAAAAAGATTGAGACATTGTTCGTTTGTTAGAATAATTTTAACTTGACGGCAAAAAAAATACCCAATGCCTTTTTTTTAAATACCCATATAAAGAAAATGCCCAGTGTCCTTTTTTTAAATACCAAGATGGTCAATAACAAAGAGTTCACCAAACATCAAATTTTTTTAATGCCTAGGAAAAATGATAACAAAATTAAAATTTAGAAAATTGTGTGTAATACCAAAAAAGGTTGAGACCCCATTTGTTTCTCAGAAAAAACATTATCTCGATAGCAAAAAATATTGAATACCATTTTTTTTAAATACCTATTTCAAGTGAAAACCCAACATCAAAATACCCAAACAACCAATAAAAAAATATTGAGCATCAGTTTTTAAACATACCCAAATATCTAGTAACAAAACAACCAGCATCATAAAATTCAAATAGCCAAATAGTACTTCATGCAAATACCCAATATCAATTTTTTCAAATACCCAATAGGCATAATGTATACATCCAACTTTTAAAAAAAATTAAGAATGGTTTACTTACCTCTAAGATGATCCACAAAAAAAAGCTCAAAATCCTCAAGACATACTTCCAAGTGGGGAGTTTTCTGATAGAAGGATAGATTTGGCCACATTTTAGACCCGTACTTTGAAGCTCACTACTAGCACGAGATTCCTCCACTGGGAAATCCCTTCAATTGCTGCTCAATATTTCCATCATCAAAACCCTTCAACCTTTGTATGTTTTCCCAAACTATTTCTTCTAACTATGCAGTACAGTTAAAAACTGTGGGAAAATGGTGGTCTTAATTATATCATTTGATTTTTGGTACACATTTATAAAATATATATATATAAATTTGTATGCATAAGTGTCGGCTAAAGCCTAAATTGATGGCTAAGAATATTTTCTCTCAAAAAAAAAAAGTTGGATTTTAAAAAATAGTCATTTATTTAGTCATTTATAACTATGTTGCAAAAAATGAGTAGAATTTAGTCATTTTTAGTTATCGTGACTAAAAATTTTGGTCACGTAGTCATTTTCCAAAATCTACTAGTGTATACAAGATCTTAAAGATGGTCATAGTCAAGTGAACTTTCCATTTCATCTTCTAAAGAGGATTTTGTTGCAAATAAAGGGGTTAGATATTGTGGAATCCATGTATCTACCCACTCACTTAACTCACATTGATCCCAATCACACTGAATACAATTCTAACAAAAACAAGCCAACTCTCATGTCCATATGGTCCATGCACTTGCATTTGAGCTTTGAAATGAATGCATATTTGAAGATTCTCTAATTGTTTGGCATTTTGGAATTTGTCTCCCACTATGCCCTCCTCAACCAACAAAAAGAACCTACACACTTGTGAATCAAGTCTCCCTCCTCATGATAATGCATTACTACACCAATCAACAACAAAACATGCATCACTAAATGTTGCACCACCTCTGATCTTCAACTATTCCTTAACCAGAGCTCTCTTCACACATGCACCTACACCATCATGCTCACCTTTTCCATGCTTAGCTTCAAAAAACTCCAAATATGTGGTTCACCCCTTTGTACATGCATCCTTATCAACCAATAAAACATACATGCATTATTGAATTGCCCTGTGCAGTTATCTGACCAAATGAGATGTTGACCCATTGCAATACCTTTTTCCTACAAGAACTCAAAAAAAAATCAAAACACTATTTCACAAACTCAGATGAATGAGATCTATCATCGCTCACGTAAAAATGGTACTCCTTGATAATCTTCTTTTCCTCTTCTATACTATCAGATGCATGTCTATATGTTATGTAGACAAAAATAGCAATTTGAATAGAATTATAGTATTGTGATTGTACCTCATTCTATGGTTGCAATGTGTCATTTTTAGCAAAATCAACTACAGATACAATAGTTCCAATCAGGAAAGAGTCCTTACACATCCTAAATTGTTGATCCAACCACTACAACCTATGGCTATGCCTTGCATACTTATAGAAAACATTTTTCTTAAAAATAAAAATAAAATCAGCAATACTTACCTCTCTTGTAACCAAATCGCATCTAGAACCTTCACCTCCACTCTTCAAACTATATTTGATTGTCTCAAACCTTTTTTTCTCAACAATATTGTTAGCAAAATCATGTTCTCTGCCCTCATGAAAACATGTTACAAACTTTGATAAACCACCACATTGCAAACGCATTTCATTTAAACAAATGTTTCTATAAAAAAGGACACCATCACCTCTAACACATAAAAATTGAGGATCCAGACACATTCTTGTTTGAGTTTGATGTCCTATGTAGGAGCTATGACTACACAACTGATGCTCATAGGTTCAATCTATTCCTTTCAGCTTTGAAGGATGCTACCAAGAGATGGTTTATGGGACTGGGAAAAGATGTTATTCCAAAATTAGAAGACCATGAAAATAAAATTCTTGAAAAAATACCAAGACTATTATAGAGGAGTTGATAGGAGAAGAGATGACATAATGGTAAAAGGGCTAGCAGTGGCAGCACCAAAATGTGAATTACCAATAGCCCTTGTTTCCTTCTCAGCCACAATAGTAGGCTATTATGCCCAATCCATAAAATCCAACATCTCATCCACCAAGAGCACCACAATTACCTGCCCTACCTACACCTAATCCCAATAACAAGCATGTCTAGCGGGCCTATACTAATGAGGCTATACAATTCCCCACTTATGGGGTAGAGGTGAGTGATGTCCACCTCAGGTCATGGAAAACATTGGCAGGGCCTTCATCCCCTCAAATCACTGAGATGGTAGATGAGGAACCCACAGCTGAAGCTTTAGACAATTCACCTCTAGAGCATAGGTCACATCAGGTAAACTAGAATATTTCAAGTCCATAACCTCCTTTCCCTAAGAATCTATCCATTCTAATACATCATACCCAAGTTGAGACAGACCTTTTGGGTCAGCTTAAGGAGGTCAGTATCAAAATCGCCCTCATTCAAGCTATCAAGGATATCCCAATCTATACCAAGATAGTAAGAGACCTTTGTTTGAAGAAACTAGGGAGATAGAGGAAGGACCGTTAGACAGTTCATGTCCTAGGGAACCTTGTTGATATTATGCTAGGTAATATAATAGTCCCTAAATATACATACCCTAGAAGTCCAGTAGTGGATGTTAAGATGAATAGAACCTTTATCAAAAATACCTCGATTCACTTAGGGGTAGCCATTAATGTCATCATGAAGGAGACAATGAAGTTACTTCAGCTAGATAACCTTAGACCTACACCAACTATTTTACAGTTGGAAGATAGGTCAATAGTGAAACCTGAGGGGATCACTGAGGACTTAGTCATAGCATTAGATTCATGGGAGTATCCTATAGATTTCATAATCTTGCAACCAAAGGTCAACCTTGCAGGATACCCACTTATTTTAGGAAAACCATGGTTAGCAACAGCTAATGCATTCACAAGTTGTAGGTTTGGGAACATGATAATATCAAATGGAATTGTGACCAAGAAATTGGTTCTATATCCACCACCCAAACCTCATGAAAATCTAGAGTAGACTATATGGCCTACCTTAGATGAAGAAGACTAATATTCCCTGCAAACTCTCATGATTATTAAACGCATCTCCATGTTGGAAAATTGAGATGAGGATGACTTAATTGACCACATCATATAGAATAACTATGGTAGTGACCCACAGCAACAAGATTTTCTTTCATGTCTGCAGCATCCACTACAGAATATTATACCTACAAATTCATCAAAAGAATTATCCTAGTTGTTTCATTCTCTTTTTCCACAACAATGTGTCCCCAACATTAGTGGACTTGATGTCTCATATGTACAATCAGAATCCAAAACATTGGAAATCATGCTAGGTAAAATGTTGAACATCAACAATGGACTAAGTAAAGAACAACAGAATTCCCTAAACACTGTGTTGCAGGCACATGCAACAACCTTTGCATGGCACTACCACGACATGAAAGGGATTAATCTAGAACTTTGTATGCATATGATCTACATAAATGATGGTTTCAAGCCAATTATACAGGCCCAAAGGAGAATAAACCCTGCCTTAAGAGAAATAGTTAAGACTGAGCTACAAAAACTACTTGATGCATGCTTCATTTACCCTATTTTTGATAGTCAATGGGTGTCACCATTAGTTATTTTCCCTAAGAAAGGAGTAAAATGGAGGGTATGTGTAGACTATAGGGAGATAAACATAGCTACTAGAAAATATCACTTTCCACTACCTTTCATTGACCAAGTACTTGATTCCCTAATAGGTAAAAAGTACTCCTTCCTAGATGGATTTAGTGGCTATAACCAAATATAGATAGCTCCATAGGATCAAGATAAAACTCAATTTGCATGCCCTTAGGGTATATATGTCTATTATGTTCTTCCCTTTGGACTATATAATGCCCTAGCCACTTTCCAAATGGCGATGCTAAGTATATTCTCATATTATGCTCATGATTCTATGTAAATCTACATGGATGACTTCACTACCTATGGAGAAACATATGAAGAGGCACTCAACAATATAGAGAAGGTTTTGAAAAGATGTCAAGAACACAATCTATCATTGAGTCATGAGAAATGTTTCATGATGATGACTCAAGGGATTGTTCTAAGGTATTTTATATTAAGTGAAGGAATTCAAGTGGATCCCCATAAAATTTAGATCATATCTCCACTTCCTATGCCAAAAAAACAAAGAGATGTAAGGAACTTTCTAGGACATGCAATCTACCATAGAAGATTCATTCAGTACTTCAATAAAATTGCAACACCTTTGTTTGTTCTACTCACCAAAGACATACAATTTGAATGGACTGTAGATTGTCAATACTCTTTTGAAGCACTTAAGACATCTTTGACAAAAACACCTATCTTAAGAGGGTCAAACTAGACATTACCTTTCCACATACACACTGATGCTTTTTATTTTTCTATAGGAGCAGTATTGGGACAAAAAAGAAGGTAATAAGGAGTATGCTATCTAGTACATCAGCAAAAACTTACAAGGACCAAAACTTAACTACACTGTCATAGAGAAAGAGATGTTGGTAGTTGTTTATGCCATCAACAAGTTTAGGAATTACATTACTGGCTATCCAGTATTTATCCACACAAATCATATGGTAATAAGGTACTTAATGAAAAAACATGTGGTTGGAGGTAGATTAGTCAGATGGATGCTTTTACTACAGGAGTTTGATATAACAATAGTGGATAAGCTTGGGAAAGCTAATGTGGTAGAAGATTTTTTTCTAGATTGCCCACACAATTAGAAGGTGTTGTGGATGGATCTTTTCCATATGAGAATTTTTTTTCTCTCAATGTACACACACCATGGTTTGTTGATATTACAATTTACTTAGTGGCAAGGTATCACATTTCTCTCTCAGAGAAAAGAGACAATTGGTGCATAAAATCTTTCCATATTCTTGGGTAGCTAGTTACCTATTCTATAGTGGTCCAAATCATATTATGAGGAGATGTATTAGAGAGGATGAGGTCTTTGACATACTAAAATATTCCCATGATGAACCCTGTGGGGGTCACTTTGAAGCCAAAAGGATAGCATTTAAGATCTTACAACAAGTTACTATTGGCCAACTCTCCATAAGGATTCAGTAAAGTATACTAGGAGTTGTGATAGATGTTAGTGAATGGGAGAACCGACAAGGACAAATGAGATGCCTTTGTAGCCATAGGTGGCACTAGCACCATTTGAAAAATGGGGGCTTGACTTCATTGGCCCAATTTCACCAACCTCTAATAACAAAGAGTATATTTTGGTTTGTAAATATTATATAAAAAAATGGGTTGAATTCATGGCATCATAGTTTTCAAGAGATGGGAATGTAGCTAAGTTCTTGTATGAAGAAATCTTTATCATCTATTGTCAGTGGTGAAGTGAAGTTCAGTATGTCGATAAGTTTTGTATGTTGATGATCAAAGATTGTGGACTAAAGGGTTTTTTTCTAAGTGCATCTAGTTTATCCACGTCAAGTTTCAAAGATCCGCATGAAGATTTGATTGAGTTATGAAGATTTACATTCTAACAATTTTTTTGTTGCTTCAGTTGGTGTTGTTGATTGAAGATGATGCGATTTCAGTTAGTTCAGTTGTTGTGGATGCTTCTCTAGTGATTTGTGATGTTTTTGGATGCTTCTAGATCATGCTCTATCTTTGTTGCATGTCCACATTGATGGTTGTGCTCGTGGTTGGTGATTTTCTCTTGCGTGTTCATGTTTTTCTTGTTCTTGGCCAACATGGTGGTTGTAGTGTGTTGTGGATCTTCGAGGAGTAATTGATTGAATTTTTTTGCATTGGAGATATTAATTTGGGTCTTCACTAAGTTGTGGCCGACCTTGGTTGATTCGCATTAATAATCTTTAGTATTTTGGGCCAACATTTTATATTCATTTTATTATTTTGTTGAGGCTGACATGTAGGGATGAAATTTCTTGTTGTGGATATATAAGAGTGATTGCTTATTCGAATTGAGGTGTGCTTTTGTGTGTATGTGTGAATATTTATCAAAATCATTCGAAGGAAAAGTAGAGTGTGAAGAATATTGAAGAAGATTAAAGAAGTGTTCATGCGCTTAACCAAAATTGTGATCAGGCATTAGCAGATGTTATTCTATCAGTTCAAATCCTTGCGAATGTAATATGATTCTTTCTGTAAGATAGTGTATCTTCCTTTAGGCGGTTAGCCCTATTGTAATTAAGTAGTGAGCTCTAGGTAGTGTGCCTAAATGCAAGTTCATTCCCCATATTTTCATTTCTTATACTTTTAATAGGGTATAATCTTGTGGACTGACCTCCACCGTGGGTTTTCCCCTAACAAGGTTTCCACGTAAAAAATCTTGGTGTTGTGTGTGTTGATGGTTTATTCTTTCATGGTTATTAATTAGATCAGAGAATAATGTTAATGAATTGAATAATTTTTAAATTTTGTGACAACTAATTCACCCCCCCTCTCATCTGTCTTCCCTTGTGTTGCCAACAAGATCAGTGACTTCATTGATTGGGCAATGGAGTCACACATCTTACAATCGGTAATATAGAAATTCCTTAACTCTGACAATTATGGACTATTTTCATTAGGCCTTACATTATGAAAACTCATTGTACCTAAAGCATTACTTCTTACCAAATCCTTTATAAATCCTCACAAATTCATGACCTCACTAGAGCATTTAATTGATTCTTTGAACCAAAGCAGAAATAACAGCATGCATTCAAACAAAGTATTTCAAGATGAACAGAATATGCTTGATATTTCATTCAAAATTTTCAAGTTGATTTACAGAGGAGAGTAAATGCCTTATGCATAAGATTTGTTTCGATATCAGTAATTTCTATAAGACTATTTAAGATTTACATATGCATAACTCAAAACCAAGATAATTCGACTGTTCTATTCACTGGTATTCTTCCTAATTTCTACCCTTTATGTATACTGGACTCAAAGATTCAAAAAACTAGAACCCCTGCAAATGAGCCATGATATCCCTTTTATAATGCAAGGGAGAAAAACAAGCTTCCGGCTCAAGATGCAAATTACATTTCAAAAAAATATTTCATTTCAGCTTGAATTTGGGTTGCATTTCAAAATTCCCACATGTTGAAAATGGGGAAGCAAAATCTGTAACCATCATCAAAAAGGAAAATGCAAAGTGACTCCAAAATTCCCTTTACCCGCCAGCTAGGCCACATATCCATTGTCCATGTCGCCAAAAAGTTGCATAATCAGCATAAAAACCCCAAAAATGGTTCCACCCACGGGGAACAAGAGCGACCACCACAACAATTTATCAAACAACACAAGAAATTGCAAAACCCACACACAAATTCCTTTAACCAGAGGTACGACTAGCACCAACACCCAACCCATGATACACACGCCCACTTCACGTCGTTGTGAGAGATGGAGAAGAGACTTCAACTCCATCCTCGTCCTTGTCTTTTATAGGAATAGAACCATCGCGTCCGCTTGGAGTCCTGACATCCAATGGTGGAACAGACAATATATCCACTCCATGGACCTCGGTTTGGTTGAGCATCATGAGATATTGCATATAACTAGAGTCAATCTCAGTAGCACTCTCTAAAGGGTTGTCGGTGATAGCAATTGGTGAATTCTACTGACCATAGGAGTCACATCCATATTGTATTTTACTGCAGACTCCAAAGGTGAATGGTTCAGGCTCCTTACCCTTTTCTTCAACTTTTTCTGTAGCAGTGTCATGGTGCCTAAGCCTGCTACTACATCTAACAGGAGCATATTGAGGCTTCTCAATAGGGGCCTTCTCTTTCGCAATTGGAACACATTCGGGTGCCTCATGCTCACGTACAGAAACATTGTCATGAGGCCTTTATAAATTAATTCTATGTGATCTCCTAACTGGTACTATGGAGGCAACTAGCTTGCTCATTTTCACTGCCTGGTGGTTTCTCAAACTCACAGTCACACACTCTTTTTTTTGCATGAATTCAAAGAGATGCCAACTACTTAATACAATGGTGAAAATAGCTATCACCTCACCTGTATTTATCAAGAAAACCTGGTGATGTTTGCTCCTCAGTGTTGGCGTCACATGCTCAAGGGATTAATTGATGGATGGCATCAATCGCTTCACTGTTAACAAGCCAAGTACTTGGAGATTTTCAAATCACTCCGCATAATGGATGGGAATTAATTCATCACACACATAAGGAATCAATTTTATTGTCCCTAAGGAAAGCACACCATTAATGCTTCAATGGTTGCAGAACAAAAATGACTATCACATGCGTGCGTTGTTAATTTTGAATATATATCGTCGATCTGATAGTGAGCTGGACAATTGAGTGGCCCAGATATAATCAAATCGAGTTTGAAAACCCAAAACCATAGCTCACCACCCCTTGGCCAATAGGAAAAATCTAACTGGATGCCAAGTCACTCATTCCACGGGATCCGCTTTGCTTCGCACTGGGTTGAGAACGCCACATTTCACCATTTTATGCACCTCACAAGTTGTTGGGAAGGCATTAATCATGTATCGCAAGGTGTGCAATGAATGGTAGGGATTTAATCACAATCCATCATTGCAACTACCGATTTCACCGCCATCGATTATTGGGCGCCGGTACATGGGTTAGGCTCCATACGGCGAGGACACGCGTCAGCATTTCGTAGACCTCACATGCTTCAGGACATCTCTTCATTAATACTTGCACAATGTGCGATGGGCGGCGAGGATTCAATCTTCAGATCCAATGGTCCTTGTTCTTCACACACTTAAACATTATTCATAAAGGGGCAATGACTAGGCCAACAATGATTGGACCCTTGGGGATGACAACTTAAACCCATTAAAAATATTTCACTCAACTATATAAAATTTTCCGTAGGATAAAATGCATGGTGACCGCTTTTCTAACCAAAGGGGGACGGTTACCAGATGTGTCTAAAGGCTTAGGTTACAACTTATATAACTAGCAACCGGTAGGGGTAGGTCACCACAAAATTATAACATCTAAGGGTTTTAGAATGAGACACTTATGAAACTAGGTTTCATAACCAGACCCTTAGCCAATTTTTACCATAGAACCCAAAAACTATGACTCAGAATTTTGCATAATTTTAAATGCTCCATTAGTGGCTCATGCTTAGGGATGTATACCCCTAGTGGGTATAGCGAGAATCTAGATCTCAGGTTGAAGCAAACCAGAGCAGAAACACAAAAAACTAGGAGCTTGCCTGGACAAAGCAAGCAGACACAACAGGAAGCAAACACACCAAACCAAACCTATGTACATTATTTACAACATTATACAGTGCAATTTATTCTCAAAATCCCCTTTTAACAATTGGCTTCAATCTTCAATTTGGAGGCCTGTGGCCCCCCAAAATTCAGGACTGATTCTTTTCTCTGTCAAAAACTTTGTCTTGTTGTGTTGGTAATGGATCAACCTGTACATTGTGTAGTTCCTAGAAATTAGCATCACCTATTCCACTTACTGCAGTGTTGCCCTGTTCATTAGCCTTCTTTAGTAGAGGTTCATCAAGTTGAATTGGGAACATAAAATATGCATACTCCATATTGTCATGAATCACATCATCAAATTGGAATCCTTCATAAACACTCTAGCTCATACTTGACCAATCCTTGACAATATTAGGGAATAAAAATACAGAATCATGCATACCTTCAGTCTACTTGTCATGAGTGTTGTCCTCATGGGATGAAAGAAGTTCCATAATAAGATCTAGAAGAAAGGGAGTATCTGCAAAGAATTCTAGTGCAGCTTCATATTGATTAACATCATACTTCTGGTTGTCCACACCTTTGAATTGCTCTTCACATGGAGCAAACAATCCTGAAATGCTAACATGCTCTGCAAATTCATCAAATGGCTCCTTCTCATCAATACACAATGATGTTGCTCCAATATCAATGCATTCATCCTGGTGTACCATTTGACCACCCAAGAATGGGCTTCCTTCTCTGTTAATGCAAATATCATCATATGGAATATGGGTGGTTGACACTACAACCACTTTTTCAAGCACATGACTAGGTACCATGGGAAAATTAGCATAATCATCTACATCTCCCTCAATAGTATTGTATTCAAGACTGTCATTGTAGTCTTCAACCTATTCACCATGTGAGCAATTATCACATTCAAATATCAACATATCTGAATTACACTCTTGGTGTTTACCATGTGCAATTTTCTCATTAACATGTTGGCAAGTTAATTTACCAACATTAATGCCACCATATTCTCCATACAACTGATAAGTTGTTATATCATATTTGACACCTTCAAAGGAAAAGCCACATACCTCAATATCAACTTGGCTCTTATTTGTACCTTCTCCCAGATATTCACCAGTAGTATTTGCCACAAACTCATCAGAATTCTCCTCAAAGAGTGGATTACTCCTATACCAGTAGGAGTCATTATTTATAACCTCATCTTCTAGTGATGATTCATCACATAAGGGATTGTTTCATATCTTCATGGTTGTCATATACACCCCTACCTTGTCATCATGAGGATCCCAATCTCTAAGATCATTATTTCTTTCAAAATCAGTATAGTCACTTCGGGAACAAAGAGAGATGTTTGCAACATTCTCTTCATCATTTGTATTCAAAACTATTGATCCACATTCAAAGAATTCTTCACATGAAGAGAATTGTTCACTGCCAAGCAAGTGCATTCTTTTGGAACTATCAACATGTCCCCTACTAGAGGCAAGAGACTCGACTTCAACATCATAAGAGGAATTGTAATCAATAGACGATCGACCAGGTTCAATTTCATCACCTTGGTCATGGATTTGTTCATCATCATCACTTCTTACATGAGGATGTTGGATTCCTCTTTGTATCCCTTGTAATTGTTCATGGTATAGGACATCCCAAGGATGAAATTCATGCATTATTTCCTTGTCCTCATACTCTGCATCTTCATCCCCATCACTGCTGCAAGAGTCTTCCTCTATGTTACTTGTGAAATGACAATAGTCATTAACCAACTGTTGACACTCTAATACATCCCTTTGATTTGCTAATGTTGACCTCTACTTTTCCTCATCATGAAAACTAGCGGTAGCACTATGAAGTGACACTTGTCTTGTGTATTCATCCTTAGCCTCCTCTACAACCATCATCCAATCAATTACTTGGCTCAAGTTGTGGGGTTTCAATTCCTTTGGTAAAGTGCTTAATCCTGATTGATACATGTCACAAAACAAATCAATACATATGGAGTCATCTGGCCTGAGATCTTTAGGTATCTCTAATAAGGTGTCCACAAATCTAGAGAACAAGTCATAGGGTGATTCCCCTTGATACCTCTTCATTTCATGTAAGCTTTTAGCTGAGAACACCTGATCAGCTTTACCTTGCTCCTGTGGAGTTTTAGCTTGGGTTTTTGAATAATTTCCACAATGTGACAATGGGGAAACTGGTGTGTAGGATACTTATCCTCTTGACCCACACTTCCACTAATTGAGCTATAAGCTGCACTGGCATGAGAATGATTAGAGTTATCAACATTAGCTACTACAAATCCTTTCATCATTGAATACTTCAAATTATTTTCAATATCTATTGCCATTTGGTATGCTTGATGCAATGTGTTAGGCTCCTTGTCTCTCAAGAGGTAACTCATCCTCTTATCAAATGCACCCAAATACACTACTAAACATTCTACATCATTTGGTCTTATGCTTGCAGGGATCTCTCTTACTACTTTCAAAAACCTGAGATTGAAAGAAGGAACTGACTCATCCTCTTCCTTCTCCATACTCATGAACTTTTGTCTAACTAAGACTGGATCAACCCTTTCTCCAAATTTTTCCATGAACACTACCTTAAATTCTTCCCATGAATGAATGGAGGAAACTGGCAGATAAGAGAACCAATCTCTTACATCTCCCCTCAAGGATTGAACAAACAATTTCATGACAATATCTTTGAAATCTACCTCATAATCTCCCATCATATCAACAAACTCTTTCATATGTTTGTTTGTTGATTTAGATTTGTCACCATTGAACTTTGGTATCATGTCTCTGACCTTTGGTGGCATAACATTTGGATAACCACAAATGTTATCAAAGCTAATGGCTCTATACCTTTCGGTACTAAAATTCCCTTGTTGTGACAAAGGTTGTGCATTATGTACGATTGGATTTACATCCACACCACAAAATTGCAGCTTGGTAGTCCATCCTTACTCCACAAAGAATTGAGAGAATTTATTGTGCAACTACACAATGCTACACATTTTCCTCTAGCAACTCTGATCCGAAGCCTTTACAGTACACAATGTTTTTACAAATTCTACTTAAGATCTCACCATATTTGCATGCTTATAACTTACATTCTGAAATGCATGCTAAATTATCTCCAACATTCCTTCATCGAGTGCTAATTCACCTAGTAAGGAATCATTTCAAAAATTGAGCATGGAAAATTTATCATAATTTGCTATGAACATGATTAATTCTCCTTAAATTCTATGAGAATACCTAGAATTTTGTAGTGGTTGACTATCCTTTGCCTTTAAATCTGTAGATCTGAACATTTGATATGAACTTTATCAGGTTCTTTATTCAAAGTTGCAACCTCTTGTCATGGAGGAATTGAACTTCAAATCAAATGAATTTTCTTCGGGAGTTGAATATGCTTTGGGTTGTCTTCCACAGTGGAGTCGTTTCCAGATCTTTCAAACTTTGTTGCGATCAAGTCTTTTACCAGATTCAAAAACTTAGCAATATCTGAACAAGATGTTCATATTTACATCACCATTTGACTCTGCAATACAAGTATCTATGTTTGGAGAGTGGAGAATTCCCCAGCAGAGTCGCCATTTTTTTGGCATTTTTTCCAGTACACCCTTAGAACTCTCTAAAGAGTAGCCAGCTCCTATAATCAAGAATTCCTAAGAGGAATGGCCAACTTAATGAGTGAAAGCTTTAAAGATTTTCACTCCTTCACTTCAAGCTCTCTAGGACCTAGGAGGGTGTTCCTAATTATGCTCCATTTGATTATCTCAATGAATGACATATCAAATCATAGATCGGTTCCTATGAGGGGTAAATAACATAATTCACTTAAAGGTTGGCTAATCTTTAAGCAAATAACTATTAATTCACCAGGAACAGGGAAATACTTCACACATATGCCTCATGGTAAGTAAATTTTAAGAGATTTATGTTCTAATCCTGAATCCATGATTTGGTATACTATTATTATCCTTCAAATGGAAAATACCTTAACAAATAGATCAGTGTCTTCATCGATTGGGCAATGGAATCACACATCTTACAATCAATAATATAGAAATTCCTTAACTCTAACAATTATGGACCATTTTCATAAGGCCTTACATTATGAAAACTCGCTATACCTAAAGCATTACTTCTTACCAGATCCTTTATAAATCCTCACAAATTCATGGACTCACTAGAGCATTTAATTGATTCTTTGAACCAAAGCAGAAATAACAGCATGCATTCAAACAAAGTATTTCAAGATGAACAGAATATGCTTGATATTTCATTCAAAATTTGCAAGATGATTTATAGAGGAGAGTAAATGCCTTATGCATAAGATTTTTTTCAATATCAATAATTTCTATAAGACTATTTAAGATTTACATATGCATAACTCAAAACCAAGATAATTCGACTATTCTATTCACTGGTATTCTTCATAATTTCTACCCTTTATGTATACTGGATTCAAAGATTCAAAAAACCAGAACCCCTGCAAATGAGCCATGATATTCCTTTTATAATGCAAGGGAGCAAAACAAGCTTCTAGCTCAAGATGCAAATTACATTTCAAAGAAGTATTTCATTTTAGCTTGAATTTGGGTTGCATTTCAAAATTCCCACATGTTGAAAACGACGAAGCAAAATCAGTAACCACCATCAAAAATGGAAATGCAAAGTTCTTCCAAAATTTCCTCTACCCGCCAGCTAGGCCACATATCCATTGTCCACGTCACCAAAAAGTTGCACAATCAGCATGAAAACCCCAAAAACAATACCACCCATGGGGAACAAGAGCGACCACCACAGCAATTTATCAAACAACGCAATAAATTACAAAACCCACTCACAAATTCCTTTAACCAGAGGCACGACTAGCACCAGCACCCAACCCACGATACACGTGCCCACTTCACGTCGTTGCGAGAGATGGAGAAGAGACTTCTACTCCATCCTCGTCCTTGTCTTTTACAGGAATAGAACCATCGTGTCCGCTTGGAGTCCTGACAGCCAATGGTGGAACAGACAATATCTCCACTCCATGGACCTCGGTCTGGTTGAGTGTCATGAGATATTGCATATAACTAGAGTCAGTCTCAGTAGCGCTCTCGGATGGGTTGTCGATGACAACAATTGGTTAATTCTGCCGCCCATAGGAGCTGCGTCTGTATCGTATTTTCCTGCAGACTCTAGAGGTGAACAGTGTAGGCTCCTTACCCTTTTCTTCAGCTTTTTCCACAGCAACACCATGGTGCCTAAGCCTACTACTGCATCTAACAAGAGCATGCGAAGGCTTCTCAATAAGGGCCTTCTCTTTCGCAATTGGAGCACATTCGGGTGCCTCATGCTCACATACAGAAACATTGTCATGAGACCTCTGTAAATTAAGTCTATGTGACCTCCTAACTGGTACTGTGGAGGCAACTAGCTTGCTCATTTTCACTACCTGGTGGTTTCTCAAACTCACAGTCACACACTCTTTGTTCTGCATGAATTCAGAGAGATGCCAACTACTGAATACAATGGTGAAAATAGCTATCACCTCGCCCGTATTTATCAAGCAAACCTGGTGATGTTTGCTCCTTAGTGTTGGCATCACACGCTCAAGGGATTAATTGACGTCTAGCATCAATCGCTTCATCATTAACAACCCAAGTACTTGGAGATTTGCAAATCACTCTGCATAATGGATGGGAATTAATTCATCACATGCATAAGGAATCAATTTGATTGTCACTGAGGAAAGCACACCATTAATGCTTCAATGGTTGCAGAACAAAAATGGCTATCACATGTTTGCGCTGTTAATTTTGAATATATGCCATCGATTTGATTGTGAGTTGGACAATTGAGCAGCCCAAATACGGTCAAATCGGGTTTGAAAACCTAGAACCATAGCTCACCACCCCTCGGCCAATAGGAAAAATCTGACTGAGCGCCAAGTCACTAGTTCCTCGGGATCCGCTTTGCTTCGCACTGTAGTCAAGAATGCCACGCGTCACCATTTCGCGCACCTCGCAAGTTGTTAGGCAAGCATTAATCATGTACTATGAGGTGTGTGATGAATGACAGGGATTTAATCGCAATCCATCATTGCAGTCGTCAATTTCGCCACCATTGGTTATCAGGCGTCGGTACATGGGTTAGGCTCCATACGACGAGGACACGTGTTAGCATTTTGCGGACCTCGCACGCTTTAGGATGTCTCTTCATTAATACATGTGCGGTGTGCGATGGGAGGTTGGGATTCAATCTTCAAATCCAATGGTCCATGTTCCTACACACACTTATTAAACGTTAGTCATAAAGGGGCAATGGCTAGGCCAACGATGATTGGACCCTTGGGGATGACAACTTAAACCCATTAAAAATATTTCGCCTGACTATATAAAATTTGGCGCAGGATAAAATGCATGGTGACCGCTTTTCTAACCAAAGGGGCAGGTTACCAAACATGTCTAAAGGCTTAGGTTACAACTTATATAACTGGCAACCAGTAGGGGCAGGTCACTGTGAAATTATAACATCTAAGGGTTTTAGAATGAGACACTTATGAAACTAGGTTTCATAACCAGACCCTTAGCCAATTTTAACCATAGAACCCAAAAACCATGACTCTAAATTTTGCATAATTTTAAATGCTCCATCAGACCATTTAATAAATGTTTCATTATTTCCAAACACTCACAATTACCTCTTTAACAAGGTCAAATTTGATGTAATTTAAAAGACAAGAAGAGTGGTTTAGAGTCCAAGTACATAGCTTTTTTCTTTTATATAAACGATTTTATATCATTTATGAGTTTGTTTTGTTATTCAATATGGGAGCTTGCATGAGCCTATGTTGATACCTCTTTGGTCGAGAGCTAAGAATTGAGGGGTATCTATTCCACCAAAGTCATATAGGGCACAATCACAACCTCATCCCTTGTATCACACTTTTGAGGGTTTGAATCTTGGCAGATGGTGTAATCTAGGAACATAATATCACACTCACTAATTGAACTACAACCCTCTAGTACATAACTATTTTTCACTAGACATTATCTCTAGAAAGTCTCTAGAAGTCGGGATTGTTGGCTGGTGTGGATCAGATAGATGTTTACTCTCTACGAACCCATCTACTGTCATAAGAGGGAATGATCAAACAAATGCTAAATTTATCCTCTATTTACTGTCTACAACCCCATAGACTATAATAAGGGGAAATAATCAAACAAATGTTAAATTTATCCTCCGTTTATTCTCTACAACCCATAGACTGTAATAAGGGGAAATGATCAGACAAATGTGATCAAACAAATCCTAAATTTATCCTCTGTTTACTCTCGACAATGGGGAAATGGTTTATCCTTTGTTTACTCTCTACAACCCCATAGACTAATAAGAAGAAATGATCAGAGAAATACTAAATTTATCTTCTGTTTACTCTTTACAACCCTATAGACTGTAATAAGGGGAAATGATCAGACAAATGGTAATTTCATTCTCTGTTTACTCTCTACAACCCCATAGACTGTATTGAGGGGAAATGATCAGACAAATCTTAAATCTATCCTCTGTAGAAATTAGCAGATAACATTTATCCCCTGTAGACTGTAATAAGGGCAATACTGAGGGGAAAGAAATGATCAGACAAATGTTAAATCTATCCTCTGTAGAAATTAGCAGATAACATTTATCCCCTGTAGACTGTAATATGGGCAATACTGAGGGGAAAGAAATGATCAGACAAATGTTAAATCTATCCTCTGTACAAATGATCAAATAACATTTATCCTATCCTCTGTAGAAATGATCAGATAACATTTATCCTCTGTAGACTGTAATAAGAGCAATACTAAGGGGAAAGAAATGATCAGACAAATGTTAAATTTATCCTCCTCTGTAGACTGTAATAAGGGGAATACGAAGGAATTGAATTTTAGAAATGTTAAATTTATCCTCTGTAACCTGAACTAAGGGGAATTGTTGAATTTACTCTACGACCCTATAAATTGTGAAAAGATAATTGCCATTGAGATAGCTTGTTTCAGCTCCTCCCCTCATTCCAACAATTTACCGACAGCAAGATAGCAAAGTGTAAACCCATTAATATACCATCTTTCCATAAACTTTCGGTTACAAAAATTATTTCTGCTACAGATGGCAAACGTAAACATATTAGTTTTAACTTTGTGTGGGGGCCGCGCGAACGCGAGCCCCCTCTGTCACAAATTATGACGTGCACTCTCCACAATGGGAGATGCTAGACAGAGCCCCCTTCCAAGTGCAATGAAGGTGCTCTCTCTAGGCCATCGGCCTTCTTGATCACCGATTGACCCCGCCCAGGTAAGTATGCTTTGTCTGGCCCCTTCCCCCTCTTCTTCTACTCCCTCTTCTCCCTTCTTTTCTTCTTCTAACGCATGTGGGATCAATAGCACCTTTGCTGCCCGCCTCTTAACTCGTGTAAAACCAACATTGTCTCCATGTATTGAACAGTACCGTCCATTTAATGCCCTCCTGCAACTCACGGATCTCTTTAGCAGAATATGGAAGGAATGATGAGGATCACAAATTCGAAGTGCAAAGTAGGATGAACGTAACTGTGCTTCATTAAAACAAATTAAACAAGGTGCAGACTTACAGAGACAAAATTCAAATTTGTGTAGAATATTTCACCAGATCTTTTCAATCGTAACATCGCCTGAGAGATTCGAACTCTCGTGGGGAACCGCGCCCCGTCTACTTAGCAGGCTTTCTAAGAATATGTTTCTCTTTATATTTAAATGGTCTTTTTTTCTTTCATAATATGGACTGTTTTCGGGCTAACCATATATCGTACACAAAAACTCTCGTGGAGAACCACTACTGTGTTTTTAGCAGGCTTTCTAAGAATATGTCTCCCTTTTGTATTTGTATGATTTTTTTTCCTTTCGTAATGTGAAATGTGTTTGGGCTAACCATATATCATACACAAAAACTCTCGTGTAGAACCACTACCGTCTACTTAACAAGCTTTTTGAGAATGTCTCCCTTTTGTATTTATATGATATTTTTCTCTTTCGAATGTGGAATGTTTTTGGGCTAACCATATATTGTACACAAAAACTCTCATGGGGAACCACCCCCGTCTACTTAGTAGGCTTTTTAAGAATATGTCTCCCTTTTGTATTTATATGATCTTTTTCCTTTTCGTAATGTGGAATGTTTTTGGGCTAACCATATATTGTACACAAAAACTCTCATGGGGAACCACCCCTGTCTACTTAGCAGCATTTCTAAGAATATGTCTCCCTTTTGTATTTATATTTTTTTTTTCCCTTTCGTAATGTCGAATGCTTTTGGGCAAACCATATATTGTACACAAAAACTCTCATGGGGAACCACCCCGTCTACTTAGCAGGCTTTCTAAGAATGTCTCCCTTTTGTAGTTATATGATCTTTTTCCCTTTCATAATGTGAAATGTTTTTGGGCTAATCATATATTGTACACACTCGTTTTCTTATAATGTCCACAAGTGCCTTGTCAATTTTCTAAAAAATTGGAAGGCAACATTTTCTATTCTAAGAGTGAATTTTATATGTTACATATTTGTTTTGGATTTATTTTATTCATAATAATTAGTCTATAAGTAATGTATTTATGTGTAAAAGTTACAAAATTATCTAAGCTTTTATCAATATCAATATTTTATATTTTAAGAATTTATATTTGACGCATAAATTATTCATGCATACTTTATATCAATTTCATACAATAAAATTAACTCATACATTTTTTATTCAAATTCTATAGTGTGCCTATGTCGTCCCCTTTCAACTAGTCCTTGTCCATTAACTTGAGCTTGAAATATTTCAAATTGTGTTTGAAGGTGTTGTATAAAATGACAAACTTTAATTCAACGTGATTATCTAGGATCTAGGGGGCTCACTAATAAAATCATCTCATAAAAGATCATAATGTTGCATTAGCACTTAGCATCATCTGATATCTACAATGACACAAAAATAGGCATATTGCATCCACATTCATTGACATATATAACTTTTCAAGACTCTTTGACTCCCCTCCCAATCTCTCTTTATTTCTTTTGAAGTGCCGCATCTCTTGGAAGTAATGCTTACTTGTCATAGACCATGCCTTCTAAGGTAGCATTGGATCTTTTTCTTCATCATCCAACACAAATGATTCATACAATTGGAGGAATTCACAATTGACAACCAAAAGGAGTTTCATGAAAGGAGGAAGGTTTAGTTTGATTCTAGTCTCTCTAACTACCTCTAAGATGGAAAATGGCCCATACTTTAAAGGTTAGACTTCTACTAAGACTATTTTTTCTAATGTGCTTACGCAAATTCAGGTGCAAGCTAATAAAGTTGCACTTGAAGGAGTACTAGGGATCAATCTACCCTTCATGGATGTCACGTCATGGACCCAATCAGATTGCTCATGGAGAACATGAGGCTCCCTCACATGCTTCTCAATCCCCTAAATGAAAACCTAGTATAGGTTTATTTGTAGGTGGTCTTAGTCCTCCCACCATCATTCTACCTCTCCCTAGGTCTATGATTGTGGGTGTGTTGGATAGTCAAATTTTGGTAAGTTTCCTTGGCTTTCTTTGGCTATTTAATTACTTGTCATAGTCAACCATAGGCAGAAGAAAAAAAAGAGGCTATGATTTCTTTTTGGGAGACTCTCTTGGATGAATTGGACATCATTGATGTATGGAGAAAACTAGAACACAAGAACTCCCTTCCACCCCTAGTGGTTTAGCTCTTGCCACTTAGTGGTTTTATTTTTATTTTTTGTGCACTTTGGGCTTGGCTTCACTTGGAATTTGGTGTGTGATTTCTCCCACCCACCTTTTCTTGTGATTATGTGTAATATTTTTTTTAAATGGTGATATAGTCACAATCATAAAAAAAAAATTGTTGTTGACATATGAACATTTCTTCTTTTGATAAATTGGAACAAGTATTTTTTGGCGGCGGATTGATGCCAAAAGAAATAATAGTTGATGTGGATATGGATGATAAAGAAAAATAAGAAGAAAGTAAGAATGATGATAATCAAGAACAAGAACATGAACATGAAGAACAAGAAGAAGAGGAGGATGGAGAAGAAAAATAAGGAGGAAAAAAATGATGATGAAGAGAAGATGAAGGATACAAGCTCATGCACTTTAGTTCCAAACAAGGAAGATTCAATCGTTCAATTTCATTGATGTATTCAAAAGGAAACACTGTTATTTTTATAAACATTAGTAGCGAGTATAACTTCATCAACATGGAATTAGCCATAAAACTATAGTTACAAGCAAAGCAAATTGAGGATACTCAAATAGTGGGTAAGGATATTTAATTTTTTGAAGATTTATATCTCTCCATGGATAAATATGTTTTGCATTCAAACTTGTATGCTTTGAATATGGATGAGTTGAATATTGTTCTTGGCTATACTTGGTTAAAATATTTGGGAATAATAAACATTAATGTGTAATAGTTCATGAAGTTTTGGTATAGGAGGCAAAAAGTTACATTACAATATTACACATAATGAAGACAAAGAAAAGTCAAGGTAGTGCAAGTTCCAAAATCTACTAAAGAGTGCATCAAAAAATAATCAAAGGACAAACATGAGAAGATATCTTTAAAGAAAAAAGAGGAAAATTTTCTCATTTCCTACTCATCAACAAAGCAATCAACAACAAATTGTGAAGAATACAAGGTTACATGGATAGTATAGGGTACAATAAACAAACATCCACATTATTTTGAGAGGCAAGAATCATAGAGGAAATCATCTTGGAGGCTTGATAATACATTGAATCAATGAGCCAGTCACTATGGATGTACATGAAATCAAAGGAAGAACTACAATAATTAATGACATCATAGAAGTGATGGCTACGCATGGTAGGAAAGGATAACATACTATGATGAAGAATAAAATTAAATGGGTGCAAAAAAATGTAATCAAGGATGCAATCTAGGTGCCATAAAGCTAAAACCACCACAAATATCACATATGTATGGTTAGGTGATAATACATGGCATCATATTTGTAATGACTTGCAACAATCTTATTATTTATTTTCTTCTCGTGTTTTGGGGATGAAGCATGTCAAGGAGGGATGACATTTAATATACCTAAGGATATGATATTATTATGTATATATAGTGCATGGATTTTCTTAAATATGGCACACATCCCTCAAATTAGTTATATTGTGTCATGAATTATATTAGGTGATTAGGAGGTATACATGTGATGAGGACTACATTGCTCAAAACCCACACAACACAACAATAGATATCAACATAGAAGATGCAAGACAAAAAATAACTCGCTTTCAATTACTTTCAGAAAATGAAATTACAGATTCAGAGATTACAGTGCTATAGCCACATGGGCTTGATTCATTACAACAAAATCAACTCTAAAAAGAAAATTTATTATTTGAAGCCACAATCTGCACTAATGGAGCCATCCTAAAACCTCCACTCAACTCTTTTTTATTTTACACCAATAACCGCCCTAGAATGTTCTAGAAAGTGTAACTTTCCCTTTTGTTTTGGCATCAAAAGTCCAGCTGTTTGATTTTTTGCCCAATAAGATATTTTAATGAAATTTACTTTTTAGTGGGGCAACTTCCCGGAGCCACAACTTTTGACTCGGGTGTCTAATTTACTATTATAATATATCGTTGGAAAGATTTCAAAGAGATCTACAATACCAAAGTCATCTGAAGATCATTTCATCCATTTTTCAAGCTTTTTTAGGGCTTCTAAGGTTTTCAAATTTGAATTTGAAGTTGCATTGGAGAAATTTCTTGGGATGAAAACTTTAATATATTCCAAACAATACAGGGTATTGAGATGATTCTTCTACCACCGAAAATATTTTTCAGTTCCACCTCTTGGGGTAAATTTTCAGGTCCATACGTGCTCGTTTAGGCCAAATTACTAAAAATAGTGAGTGACTGTTTTTCACCTTTTCTGACTTCTAACTGTCTTACACCCCTTAAGTGCCATCATGGGACTCAAAACAACTAAAGAAAATAAGGAAAAATATTTTTTTTGGGTGATGCAAGATTGCCCCTACACCACTGGATGCTCCTACATCAACATAGGTTAGTTGTTTATCCCTCCACTATCTTGTTGTGAGGAGTTCTATGTAAAGAAGGTGAATATCATTGTAAGAATATATAGAAGAGTATGATATGTGTTTGTGATCTCTTGGATATAATAACATGTAGTGGCTTCTTCCATAAGGGTTATTGCATGGTTTTACCCTACCGCAAGGGTTTATTCTATTTCTACATGTATTATATATTAGAGAATATTGGGCCATGAATATCTCATTTGGTGTGTGATCTATCTTCTAAATTTTATTATTCTATTATTACATGTGTTGATCTTATCACTTAGTCTACAATGATTGAATAAAAACTCTATGCATTGAAGGAGCAAACCTCTTATCACTAATTCAAACTCTTTGTTAGAAAATTATACAAAATATTGATAGTAGAATAATGGTTATATCATCTCTTACTAGGGTAATTGATTGAGCATTTGTATAAATATGTATAGGGTTTAGTATTGTTATATTATGTAGCATAGTTCTAACATTTAACTATAAGTATTCTGGTATTAATCTTATTTGTATACATCCTTTGTATCTTAATAAGTAGCAATCCCTTATGAGTTTGATAGATCAATAGGTTCAAGATACCCAAATGGGGTTCTCAGCCCTTCTAGAAAAGGTAAATTCCTATCTTGGGAGTAGTGAATCCTAATTACTATCTCAATGCGTAGACATACTCAAAATGAGATGTTAATCAAAATTATTCATTTAGTTGTCCAATGGGATTACATAAATAACCTATCCATAAACACATAATATTTCCACAATCTATTTGAATGAGTTAGAATGCTTTTTCTAGAAAATTGAGTAGATTTTTCTACATCTTCTAATTCAACCTATATATAGTTTTGTTTGTAACCACAACTCATTTTGGTACTAGCATATTAAAAGGGTACAAATAAAAGCTAATTCCCAACACAATCCCTTGACAAAGATGCCATATTGCATCGTTAGGATGCAAAACCTAGCCATATTAAGCTATCCCAATCCAACAATAATTAGATCCTTTCCACACATTATTTATTATTGTTTAGAAACGCAACTAGTTTTTATCCATAAATCTAGTTCTAAAGGAAGTAAAATGTCATGCATAATTAGGAGTGGTGTGTATATAATGACATACATAAATCTACACATGCTAAATAGGATATTTCTAAAGAATGTTACACATGCCATGTGTTTGCAACCTAGTATGTGTGTGCTTCTTTTCAGGGGAATCATGCAACTATCTTTCTCTTAGTCTTTTCACTATCAAAACTCCTAAAATCTATGTCACCCTTCTCAAAATGAACTCCCCCTTACCTTAATCATTCATTTGATCCCTTGAGTGGAGCACTACTGTTGTGCCAAACAAAACATTAATTAAGTCTTCAAGTTTTAAATGAGTTCTCCACCATATTGACTTAGTGGACTAAAGACTTTGGTGCTCTTTGAAGGTTAAATATGGAATAGTGTGGTCATCGTACCCCATGATACCATCCTTAGTATGTTGAAATAAATGATACTTCTCTATCTTTTGAATGAAGTCCAAAACCAAAAATCTTGTTTTATTTACCAAAAAACTAATCATTTAGTATCTGTACCAATATTTCCAATCACTTTCACCTCTTTAACAAGGTCAAATTTTATGTAATTTAAGTATCAAGAAGAGTAATTTAGAGTCTAATTATATAGTTTTTTTATGGAGGTTTTTATATCATTCACAAATTAGTTTTTCTTCTTAATATAGGAGCACAAATCTATATTAATACCTCTTCCACTAAGAGCCAAGGATTAAGGGTATCTACTCCACCAAAGTCACCCAAGACATGATCCCAACCTCATCCTTTATACCATACCTTCAAGGATTTGACCCTCAGTGGATGGCATAATCAAAAAACATACTATCATCCTCATCAATTGTGTTCAACTAATTTAGTTCTACAACCATTTAAATATAACTATTTTAAAACCATAATTTTGTTGAATGGTGAAGACTTATTTGTTGACAGGTAAAACTCACAAACAAATATGAATGACAGATGTACATAGATGTTTACTCTCGAATAAGGATCAAACAGGCTGTTAAATTTAATATACGACCCTATAAATTGTAACCAAAGAGAAATCCCATTGAGATAACATATTTCAGTTCCTACCCCGATTCCAACAATTTACTAGCAGCTATACTATAATAGAATAAACTCATTAATATACCATGTTTCCATTAATGATCAAACAAACATTTAATTTATCCTTTTAGCCTGTACTAAGGGAAACTATTAAATTTACTCTACAACCCTATAAATTGTAACAAAAAAGAAATCCCATTGAGATAACATATTTTAGTTCCTACCCTGATTCCAACAATTTACCAACAACTATACTGTCATAAAATAAACCGATTAATATACCACTAAGTTGTGATTTAAAATTTTGTAGTTTAGCATAAAGGCTTGTCTTTTCCTAGTGTTGTTATGATTGCAACTTCAAGGTATCTGGTGAAGAAATTTTTACCAAATGTTTATCTAAGTAGCTATTAGAGCGTTTACAATAGTCTAAGAGCACATGCAACATTATTAGAGTATGCATGGCAATGAATATGACATGGAGATGTTATAGGATATTCTTAGAGGTAGCAAAAGAAGCTAAAAATATCAAATTATTTCTCTATATTATTTCAATCCATAGTTGGTGTTTGGTTATAGTGTAGAAGACATGTACATGGTTTAGGTGAACTTGGTCAACAACCTTTGACTATGTATGTGCGCCAATGCCTAATTATATGCAATGATATTCCTTGTGAGGAATTCATGTTTAGTAGAATGTGCAACATGCTAACATAATTAACTATCCATGTTATGGTTGTATGACTATTTGTACTCCACAAGTGATGCAAGAGCATCTAGGTCCATAGGCAATCCTACACAAAAATATTTGTTGGTTTATTTTTAGTTTTTTCCACTTTCCTTTTGGTGTGTTTATTCTATGTAGCTTGTATCAAATTACTCTTTAAAGGGTCATACTGGAAGGTTGTAGTGTTATATGTTTTAAACTTATAATTATACTTTATATGTTTATAATTTGCTTTCAGACTCTCATAAGCTATTATAAGATGATCTTATTTGAACTAATATAGAAACCACTACAAGATCTATGTTTAAATTATTTTTATAAGAGGGCTATACATATATAGTTATAATAGGATTATGGTTTTTTCTACTATAAGAGGACTATGTGTTCCAAAATGACCTTGGTGTTTGGTGGCAACAAGGGTGAAAGTTCAAATTTATGTCACTTCAAGCCAACTTATCAACACAAATAAATTTAAGCATTTCCAACTGAAAGTCAATTTTGGTCAAACATATGGTCCAACTAGATTAAATCTAGGCCATAACTTTTCTAACTAGAAGTATCTGCTAAATACATGTGTAGCATCACTTTAGGGCCAATGTGTATATATAATTTGATATTCTTACAACTCCTACTTGAGCAATTCATCAATACATATTTTAAATCTTTACTAACATCTTAACAATTGTCACTTCATATTGTCTCAAGAATTTCAATTACTATTAGTTTTATATATTTTTGTTAGTCATAGTGGATAACCAACTTTGTAGTGAAACATCAATATTTAAATTTTTTTAATATTTTTTGTTTAACAAGGAACCTCATTACAAAAGAGGATGGACAAGCCATTTTAAATTAAGTGGAATCCATGTGTAGAGGAAGTGGGAAACATTAATTATTTTATTTCTCTATTAGTGTCAACTGGCCAACTTCTAGGAATAACATTGCACCAAAGGATAGACAAGCTATTATTGATGATATATGGCGTGTCCATCCATTTCAACAAAGTTGGATTTTGACTTGTTCAATGACTATGAGTGCCACAATCAACCAAAGAAACACAATTGTGGGTGAGGAAAATATGGATTCTATTGAAGAAAATAGTATAATGAAGAAACCAAAGAAAAATGAGATAATAGTAGGCCTTCAGTTGCATCATGCGCATACCATGATTTAGAAGATTTGGCAATTTTAGGATCACTTTAACACACAATCCTCCTTTATGTCCTTATATGTCAGGTTTTTTCCATAAATTGGGGGATCCATGTATAAAGATGGGATGTCATAAGAATTAGTGACCATATAACACTCATCAACATCACAATGTGTAATGTCTAATGAGACCCATCGTCATTGTGTAAAGTTCTATAATCATGCACTGAATGCTCATTTTGGGTAATACAATTGTTAGATGTGTCTAGTGATTTACATTTATTGTGTGGTTGAGGATCAAATGGCATGTGACAAATCTTTCCTTTATGCCAAAATTTTATAGATTGATGCAAAATAGAGGGAATAAATTTTATAGTGTGCAACTATGGACATTTAGAAGGATATTACAATTTAATTTTCTAGGCATCACATGGAACATTGTGTTTAGCTTGAATGGTCCAGCTTGAGTTAGTAGAATAATAGTACACAAACAAGATCTAGGAATATTATCAAATGCTCTAATAGTTCAATTCAATGGTTGTGTCTTTAACATGACTACTTTTAATTATTTCAAATAATCATTAGTACATATGTTGAGGCTAGATGCATTGTCAACTAAAAATTATTTAATTAACAGTTTTCCACACTTCACTGTGATGTGAAGAAGGATTATTTTGTTAACAATCTTCTCGTGTGGTCAATAGACTCAATCAAACATGTTATAACTATGGAGTAGTGTCAAACCAATTTAATTATTCTCTAAACATTTTGGCATTCTATCTTTATAAAATGGTGATGTACATAGTAAGTCCCAAAATTCATCCCAATGATATTTTTTGGGTTGGGCATTTGGTAATTGTTTAACAATCTTCAAATCATGTGTTTATATGTGCTTTTAGGTGCAAGAGATAGATTAAGTGTGTTAAATGGTAAAATTGGTGGTGATAAATTAACATAGTGGCCTCTTCTTAATATTTGATAACTATGCCCCACAAGATTATAGTCATGCGAATTAAGGGTTGCATGAAAGGTAGGTATAGAATAGAGACAAGCCACATTAATAAAATATGAATTAGGAGAAAAAGATAACTTGCAAGGGAACATCTTTAATTTTTGCTATCCTTATGTGAACTATGACTCTAAAAATAGGCAATGAAAGAATGAAAAAAACCAAGTGAACATCTCTAATTTTTGCTATTCTTATACAAGAAGTGTAAAGCAAACAAGATGAAAAAAAACCATTATAAAACTATACCACTTCAATATAATCTAAACTCACTAATCAACAGTATACCATAATCTAAAAGTTCATAATTAACAAGTAAAAATGAGTTTATTGTAAAGAGGCATAGATATATAGAACCATCAAAATCATCATGTAAAATTTCTTCACTAAGGCTCATAATGTCATCGTGCAATGTAGGATAAGACAATGTGGTGTCAATAAAGGACACATCAAATATCACTACAATATCATCGGGGCATAAACTATCATCATGTGGGCTAATACAATGTGATGGTTATCACAAGTATTCATAGATTCAACTTGAGAAGTAGAAAAATGAACATAATTATACCCATCATCATGTGTATAAGAAGATAGAGTTATCATGACATATAAGAGATTTATCATAAAAAGGTGTAAGCATGACATGTAGAGGCGAAGGAGATAAAGCTATATCATCTATGTCCATCTTACAAGGTGTATCACAAATGTATATCCTCACTAGGCATGTACTCATCACTATCACAATCTATATGATCATCATTAGGCTCATGGATAAATGTCATAAGTGTATATAATAAGCATGGATGAGTGTTAATAAAATCCATGAAATAAGGAAAAGATGGAACATGTTAGAATAAACCCTCCATAGAAGGCTTATCCCTATTCTTAATATAATGTGTCATAAGAATGTCAAGGATAGAGGGATTATATGTAGTGAAAGATAGGAACCTATCAACATCTAAAATTTATGTATACAAATCAATAAAGCAACAAGATTTAAAATGAACCTAAATAATAAAATAGTATGGGGAGGCAATGGAGAAAAATAGATAAACCACTAGAGGTACCCAAACCTTGATTAAAGTAAACAATCATGTAAGATCAAACTCTAAGAAATTTGAAAATAAAAAAGTTAGAATCAAATAAAATTTGGAATGTCCTTAGTGAATGTATAACCCTAAGGTCAAACACTAGGGGGTATAAATATAGATGGGTTCGCCAAAAAATGTAAAGGAAAATAAGCTTTACCTAGTCATAATATAGGCTAATTCAATCAAATCCATGCACACATTAACCTAGATTAATAAATGGGTAATACTGTGTGGGCTAATAGTTTTTTAGTATCTACAACATATAAATGTGGAAAGTGAATAGAAATAAATGTACTTGTTCATGTAACTAAATAATGCATGTAATTTGGAATGACTAAAAATTTAGAATGCCTCAAGATTAGGAAAGAAAAACAATAATCTATGAATCACCTTGAGATCATAATATTCTGTTTTCTCTTAGTTAAGTTGGGTTTAGAGATAAGCGTCAAGTTTGTGACCATGGAAATGTCTTGCACTTGCACACATGATTTGGTATTAGATATAAATATGGATTTTCACTTTGCCTAATTTGCCTCTATTCATTTTAGATTTTTATATCTAGGAACTAACAATATTCTAGAATACCTTTGGAGGATTGTGGTTAGTTTCCCAAGGGGACACATTGCCCTAGGTCAATCCCCAAAAAACTTGAGGAATTAATTGCAAAAAATATTTTCCAATCATGTGTATGCTCTTAGGATGGTCATGCAAAGCTAGATGTCTAATAGTGCACCAATTGAATTCTTGTAATGTAAATTGAATGATTAAATGAATGCCTTTAAATACAAGGCCATAGCAACAAATGATACAAAAAATATGTTTAGTCAAACCTTGGAGGCAAATGAATTGGAGAGGGTAAAAATTTCAATTTGAAAGGATTAACCCCACAACCATGGAAATGACCACAAGCATAAAAACGAGCCAAATAATAAGGGATAATGGACACATGAAGTATTGCATGCATAAGTATAATAAATATATGAATGATATAAATCTATTGAGATATGTGTGCATATAGATGAAGTAAGAGATAAGTGTATAGGAAAGTGTATAATGAATAAGTAGGTAATGAAGGAGTAAAAATATAACTTGTGCAAATGCAAAATATGTGTGATTCCTTCATAATATAGCATAGATAGAAAGCAAACAAGACAAATGTGACTCAAAAGAAGATTATACCTTCCATGATTTCTTTTGGTTGCTCCAAATGACAGTGTTGGTGTTGTAATGTTGCCTTAGGTTGCTCTTGAAAACTCCTCAATATGATAATGTATAGCTCCAAAAAAAATCACGTGGAAATGCTTGAGGATGGTTCAGATTAATAGATTTGAGATGGGTGAGATAGAGGGCCAAGATTTGATCTGGGATTGGATGGTGGAGATTGATTAACATTTATGAAGGAGTGAGAAGCTTACAAGTGTCAATTTGGAAGACGTGCAAAATGGGTAAGACATGAGAAAAGGAGGGTTGAGATTATCTTTATTTAGTTGAAAGGCGGACATTGAAAGCCTTGGCATTTGCGAGAATCATAGGGACATGCGATTTTAAGAAATAGTTGATCTCACATGTAAGAATCATGTGTGCATGTGTGATTTGACAAGTAAGAGATCTCCAATGTGTTAAAGAATCACATGTGTACAATGGAAGGTATAGATATTATTGGGGTAACGATGGTAGAGATTCAAATTTGATTTCATTTTGAATTGAGAAATTGATGGCTAAAATTGGATCAAGCAAATTATTGGCTAGGATTTGAAATTGGTTTGACTATAGAATTAAAAAAGTGGATTATAAATTGTTATTATAATAAATATTAGTTAAAAAATAATAATAATTAGAAGAAAAAGATGTGGATTTTGGATAAGATGACATTAATTTAGATAATTAAATAAATGATTTATTTATTAACTAATGTTAGATCATTAATAAAGTTATTTATCAAGTAACTAACATTAAAATATACTAGTTGAATAATTAACAAGTGACAATGAAAAATATTTAATTAATTAAATAATTTATTTAATTAATCAAAATTAGAAGGATTGAAATTAGTTAAAACGTAAGAAATAAATTTTAAGATATGATCTTAAATTTATATTAAATTATAACATTTGTTAACATATCAACACTTTCCTCAAAATATATACTAAATAAATACTAAACGACAAATATAAAAATTTCACAAATAAATAAATATAAATGTAATATTTAGTATTAACAAATTGCTAAGTGATTTCTGTTCATTTAATTATTACCATGACATCTGAGGTACCACAGTGACAATTTATCAAGGAAGTAAGTTGAAAAACTGAAAAAATATATAAATATTGTTCTTTTGACAAAGTTGCTAATTGTAAGACCAAACCTTTAAAATATAGGCATTTTATGCATGATTTGAAACATTAAAAAAATATAAATATTGATATTTTGACAAAGTTGCTAATTTAAGACCAAACCTTTAAAGTAATTTAGGAATTTTAAGGCCTGATTGACATTATCCTTATCTGATAAAAGAAAAACTTTTAAAATAATGTCTTATAATATTGGAAAAGTAGCTAAAAATATAACCCACCTTGATTGTGTTTAATTATCTTATGATAATCCCTAATAAATTATGGGCCAACACACAAGTGCTCCGAGTTAAAAAGCAATATCTCTTCATCAGTTGAAGGACAGAGGCGTCTCCTAACAGATACTGGCCCGTCAGCAATCCACTAAATGAATTACCATCACAGTCAAAAAGTTCAAAGGATTATCAGTAGAAAAATGGTGACAATGTTTATTCGATTCGAAATCATGCCTGCCAATTAGCATGGGATATTATAATTCCACTCGCACAGAAGCCATTGGATAATACCCCTGCTCTTTTGAAAGCTATTGCAGGTAAATGTACTCTGGTCTTGTTTGAAACTTGTAAATCTTTCTAAGTTTTTTGTCAGGTGTTTCTAACAATTGCTAGTTTCCAATACATCTCTTTGATGCATATACCATAAGATGGTTATGGCACATTTTCTTGTGGTGTACACAGAATCGAGACTACCTGAACTTTATCAAAATTGGAAAAAAAAGTAAATTAAAAACAGTAAACTTTTTGTGGCTTAACTGATGAAGATGTGCAGTTCTTCTATAAAAGTTTATGAAAGTGATCAGGTTCCCACTAAATATACAGTCAACTTATTCAATTGGTTTCTGATGTATTGTCTTAAAAAATATTTTTTAATGGAAATAATTGAATAATAGATATGAGCATCCTGTTTTTATGTAATGCATTACCATATACTGAAAAAACATACCATCATTTCACCAACTGTACTCAACCAATTAACCTGTTGAGTATTAAAGAATATATTTTATAAAATAATTAAACACTTTTAAATAAAATCAACAAATCTTTGGAAAAAAATATTCAATTGTATGGAATCCCTGTTGACCCATCATCACCATATCTGAGAAATAGATAGTCCCAATTACTTCGGGAGACAAAGACATTTCTAGAATAAATATAATTTCTATTTATAATTAATGATTATCATTTAAGTATTAAATCATGCTTGAATTTATTTAAAAAACAAGTTGTTGATCTAACAAGTGAATGGTGACAGTGATGTGAACTAAATTAGTTTCTGAATTCCACTGATGCATCATTTCAAGGAAAAAATTGGACAGATTTTTCAGATAAAAAATTGATAGGTTTTTCCAAAAATAACACTTTTATGGCAAATAACTTTTACAGAATTGATGTCACGTTGTTAACCCATCATCACAATAACTACAAAATCTTAATGCAGAAAATTCCTGTAACATTGCCCTCTAAATATTAAAAAATTGTTAAATTTGTACACATTATTTTCATCTTTGCATTTCAATTAAAATCAAATTGTTGGTCCAACGAGTGAATAAGATCAGACTTGTGATTAAGGAAAAAAAATCATGAAACTGCCACCAAAATCAGTCCAAAAATTCATATGCTTCGCTACATCATTCTGCAGAGCCAGCAAGGAGCTGAAGTTGAAATAACATATCCAAGAACAAACACAGGTTTCTGTTTTGAGTTTGAAGGAGGGTTTTGAAAAGAAAAAACATAACAGAGCTTTTGTCGGAAAGCACAGACGTGATAAAAAATATATATATCTGAAACGTGTTCCACATTTCATCAAGAACTATAATACAATGTGCCAGGGGAAGAAGGATTTTGAAACGGTTACATACGTAATGTCTGTATCCTTGAATTGAGGCTGGAAAGATTTAAAACACCTCAAAAGACAGAATCACCAATGCAGACGAAATGAAACGAAATGAATTTCAAGGAATTGTACAGAATGGGCTGGTTCCGATTATATTCCATGGGCCCCGCGTACACAGCAATCCAATTGAATTGCCACAAGAAAACACATTTGGTTTCAACCAGTAATGTAACCAGGTAGACAACCTTGATGAAATGCGAGACCGTTGTTGAGGTTAATCTCGGAACCGCCCGGTACCAGTAAAGAGTTCGGGTTAGCAAAAGAACGCCCTTACAAATAATGTTCTGTAATACAGCGGCACATCCAACGGTTAGGAATTTGTTACAGAAAATTGATTAAGAATTAGGGAAACTTCTGTTCAGATTCAATCTCTTAAGATCAATAGGGGCAACTTAGCGGAAATAGGGGCAAAATTCTATTCAGATCCTTAACGGTGAAAAAACCACAGGGCCTAGGGCAAAATCTTATTTTAGATTCTATCATTTTGATCATGATTGGATTACTCACCGGTGCTGTTTCCTTGCTTTCCATGCTTCATCTTTGCGAGCTCGAGCTGCGTCTGCACGAAGAGCTGCATTCTCTGAATCTCCATTTCCCTCATGAATTCCATCCGTTGCTTCTCCAGATCGATGAAATTCTGCAGCTTCGAAGTCTCGACCCGCTCGTACACTTCGCCAAACTTGATAATGGCCCCCGTTAACTCCTTGAAAGGGTTAGGGTTTTCAGGGAGGCGTCGCTTCTTGAAGCCTTTGCTGCCGTTGACGGTCATATCGATGCCATTATGGTAGCTGTCAGTCGAATCGGGGGTTTCGTCAGACTTAGACGATGCAGAGTTGTTAGCGGGGGCGGTCAAATGGTGCATATGAAAGTGAGGGGGCGGCGCAAGAGGCGAAGGCAGAGGCTGAGTCTGAAGATGAGTAAGAGGCTCATCCGCAAGCGAGCGCTTGAGCGGCTTAGACGAAGCAGGCGGAAGCTGAAGCTGGGGCTGGACCTGGAGCGGTTTCTGCTGCTGATTTTTACGGGAAGGCCCTATGAGTTCATCTAGCTTATTAAAAAAGGGCCATTTGCTGGTACCGCCGCCGCCACCAAAGATCTTTGTCTTTTCAAGCTTATATTTTTTCTTCAGGGTATCCAGTCGGTTCTTACACTGCACATCGGTCTTCGGGGTCTTAGACCCGCTCTCACGGTTACTAACGGCGTCAGCCACGTCCTTCCAGTGCTTCTGCTTCAGGTTCCCCCGGTTCAGCTCCAGGTACCGGTCACCCCAGGCTTCGATCAGCGTATTGGTGGCGCCTTCGCTCCAGCAATCATCCCGGTGCCCATGGCCACGCTCCGCCGCCCCTGTGCCGCCGTTGGTGGTGGAAGGAGCGGCGCCACCATTAGCAGGTGGCGCAACGGAAACACCAGGCGGGGAAGGCGCGGCGATTTTAGTACCCGAAGGCGAAGCCTGCAAGGGAAGCGAAAGCGTCAGACCACCGCCACCGCCACCGCCACCGCCACCCCCTCCTCGCTGCAGAGGATGGGGATGCCGAGGCGGTTGCTGCTGCTGTTGCTGCTGCTGTTGTTGCTGCTGCGGTGGTGTGAGTTGTTGATTTGGTTGCTGCAGTGGTTGATGGGGTCGAGGAGGTTGAATATCAACCTCGTCCATACCCATGCGTGACGAGAAAGGGCGGGGTGGGATTAGGAGGAAGTCGGGGAGTCGGGACACCTAGTTCAATCTCAACTCCACGATAAAACACAAAACCCTTTCCAGTTGCCGCTTCTCTTTCCCGTTCCGGTTCCGGCCTCTTTTTTATTCTTTACTTTTCCTCCTCTGATCTCTCTTTCTCCCTAATTCAAACCATCCCTCCCTCCCTGTGCTACAAACCTCCATGATTCGATCGCCATCTCGCCCCTCAGTGCTTTTCATGCCCCGCCGGCGACACGAACAAAGAGATCGCCGGTCATTCCGCTATTTCTCCTACACACACATCCGGCTCCCCATTCTGCGAATAATGAACGGCTCTCGGCGAAGCAAGTCGGTAGGTTTCGTCGGTGTGGGGCGTGGACAAACCCGATTGGGCGGAAAAAGCAACCGCCGGCCCGCCTTTTTCGCCCGAGATGCCGGCACCCATCGGTCGGCGTGTGGGCCCTCCCCCACAATCCATCGGCATCCCAACGTCCCTTCGTTTAACCACCGCGTGAGGGTTTGTGTAAGTTGTCAGAGTCAAACAGACAAAACACGCTTCAAACCCCAACCCAACTACTCTTAACTCTTGTAACCCAACTTAATTGGAACGCACTCAGTCCTGACGTCCCACCCCGGGTTACCCTGCCAGCCAGCCTGTAATGTTTGACCCGCGTGGCGCTTCACACCCTAACAAAGAACTCTGACTGCACGGTGTCTACGTGGCCCACCTAAGGACTGGACCACGATATCAAGGAACACTGTCCTTTCTGCCACGTCCGCACGCAGTTTCGTCTGCGGTACGCGTCATGGGACCGAACGGGTCGGGGTGTTGAAAAAATGTGCTTTTTAACACACGGCGTAACTGGTAATAATCACATAATTATTATGAGTATCTATCCTGGCTTTGCGAACTTTGCCACGAGAAACCCGCCCGCGCGCAGAAGTTTCCTCGTATTAAAAAAATACACGAGAGTTTTTAGACGGAAGTGAATGAATGAATGAAAGATTTTAATGACGTCCACGAGACTAAACAGTCTATGTGATGAAATAACACATTTTGACACTGATTTGGATGGTCAAAATGTTGGCTCGTGTCGGAAAGGTAGTTGTAAAATAATTAAATTTATGTCATCATTTATGATGTGGAATTGATTCAAAATTCTTGATCTTATAAGAGATCAGGTTAGTTAAAATATGGAAAAAAATTTATTAAGATTTTTAAAAGAGGATTTGATATTTAAAACGTGGAAATTTTATTATTTTTAGGACGGTCTTATTTTGTGTGTCAATATTGATATTTATGTGTTACTTTATACTATTTTTATTGTTCTTTTACTATTTTCAATAATGGTGTTTATGTGTTATTTTTATACTACTTTTGATTGCTTTTTTACTATTCTTAATTTTATAAACATATTAAAAAAATTAGAGATTTTATTGGACTTTTGGGGTGGCCCATGTGTCTATAATAGTATTTGCATAGTGCTTTTGTACTAATTTTGGTTGCTCTTTTACAACTCTTAATCTCATAAACATATTAAAAAACTTGAAAATTTTAGTGGTTTTGTACTAATTTTGATTGCTCTTTTACAACTCTTAATCTCGTCTTTAAGAATTTATAAGAATTATATTTCCTTTACTCTTTTATTACTTTGGGTTGCTCTTTTACTACTCACTATGAAATGCTTTATCTCATAAATGATATTAAAATCTTGCATTCATTCAATACTTATAAGTATTAAAGAATTCTTTAAAATTGCATGAGTTTCCAATCTAAATATGAAATAATGCAAATTTAATCCAAAGAATTTGGAGAGCATGTACACCATCTCATATAATATCTTATCAATTTCATCCTAAGTACATTATGGAAATAATTATGTCACAACAAGGTGGAATGTAAGACTATTATTGGAAATGGTTATATATTTGAGCATGAATTAATAGTTTTGATAAGTTATGCTGATACTAGCAATTTTTTTAAATGATTAGATTTAGTTGGTAAATGCAAGTTGACATGTTTGAAAATAATAGATTTACCATTGAAGAACTTGACAAAAAGATATGTACAACTATATGAATTTATTACATTACAAAAAAAATAGCAGATTCACCATTGATGAACTTGATAAAAAGATATGTACAACTATATGAATTTATTACATTACAAAGAAAAAATGTACATTTAGTGCAACACAATGTATATGTATGGTTAAAAGGTAACTGATATTATAAATGAAAATTAATAATCACAAGTGAAGGATGAGAAGGGTTTAAAGATCAATGTGGAAATATGTATACATTAGGTAGTGTTGTAGGAATAAGAGAATCACAAGTATAGTGTTTTATATGCGATGGTGAACTTTTTATATTTATGTTACGTTTTATTTAGTTTTATGTTTATTTTAAGGGAAGTGTTTTGACATATAGAGATATTGGAAAATAGTGTAATCTTGTACAAAGTTGAGACTCTTGCCTTATGTTATTTATTTACCATTTATAAATCTTTCTATACACCTACCACTTATCATATTTCTCATGTCCACACACTATTGTGTATTAATTATTTTGACTCGTTTATTTCTATGCTTGCACTTATTTTCATGTACACACTATCTATCATGATCTAGCCCCTTTTCTACTCTCAAACTACTTCATAGTCATAACTTTGCCCCTACAATCATGGACTTTTCCTATCACAATTTAATTTTAAAATTCAAAATTGACTAATTTTCATGCTTTACCCTTCCCACCTAGTGCTAAATAAACATAATTTTATGTGAAATATTGTTACATCCTTGTATTTAAATGCATTCAACACACTCATTCTAATCATATGGAAAATCAAGGTCAGACCATCACATTATAAGAGATACCATTCATTTTACACACTTCAATTGGTGCTCTAAAAGGAATCAAGCTCTACATAATTGTTTTGGAAGCATTTGCATGACTAAAGATTGTTGTTTTTTATATTATTCAAATTTAAGGGGTTGATCAAGGTGTGGTGCCCTCATGCCTTGGTCATAGAATAACTCAAATGTATTCATCAATATTTGTGAGTAGTTGTAGATGTAAAGAAACAAAAAAGAGATTAAAGAGCCTAGGACAAATCTATAGATTACACAAAACAAGTTTGCAAACTTAGAAGATAATTTTGTAGCTAAAAGACAAGTTTATGCATGTAGATCCATCCTTAATATGTAACAAATGACCGTTCATTAAAATAAAAATCATCAAATTAATATTTTTTTAAATTGTGAATAAAGACATTCAAATCAATTAATTAAATGCTTAGCATTAAGTAAACATCATTATGACTCAATAAAAAATAAACTCATTTCATACTTGAATTCATGTATAATTCCATTAGTATGTACATGAATTTATCTATCAATAAAGCATACACCTTTAAATCACATAGAGTTCACATTCCTTTAAGTATACATGTGATACAAAGAATTTTTCCTTCATGGGCAAGTATTCAACAGTCTCCAGCTCTAGGAGGGAGAGCATCATCAGAGTGCAAACCTCCAACCACAAGCCAATGATCCCTCACAAACCTTCCAATTTGAAGTGGCCCTACCCTTCATGAGGGTAGTATTTAAAGGAGTCTATAATTATGTCAGGTCATCTGAGAACTAGTGTAGTGTACCAACTCTATCACATACAATCTTCTATAAGTATGACAACTCTAACTGACTGTAACCTATCAGACATAGTGAACTAACAATGCAAGTAGCATTTTCATTACTTTGGCCAAAGTTTTGAAATATAAAAATCACATTCCTATATGGATATGTACATCATTTTTCACACACCTATTTCTTAAACTTGTCATCAAAAGACCTCAATGTTTTCATATGAACACATTATTACAATAGATAATTATGGTAGATAGGAAAATAATTCCAGTGGACTAGGGAATATTCTAAAACAAATTATAAATTTTTCATATATTGAGATAGGTATATTCCCATGTATCTTCTTGGCTTACTAGATTTTTTTTAATTTTAGTTTGTGAGCACTAATAATATAGAACACTCTTTTCTTCGTACAAAACTACATAAATATTTGTGAATATATATGTATCTATATCTACTATTATACACTTTTACATAGATACTTGTTTAACCCCTTTATATAATATCTCATTTACCATTCCAACCTTAAAATTTGGAGCTTACGTTTACTAACACAGCTTCAGTAATGCATTAACCTTAACTATAATAAATTGAAATATTTTGACAAATCACTTACAATTTTCTTATGTTCAATTTTTCTTTGCATGATAGCTTCCTATGGTATTAAACTCATTCAGTTGGCTAACCCAGTATTCTTTTTTGTTGCAAGTAAAATCAAGGTTTATAACTTATGTTATATTTAACGTAAGCATGTCTAAGTGTATATGTGTAGGTATATACATATACACCTACACATGCTCACATAATTCATGCCTAATTTATACAGTGGTACTCAATGTCTTATATGCACTTAGTCTAGTGATTTCACACTATAATAATCCCATTTAACGATAGAGTAGAATATTATAAGACCAATAAAACAAAATACATGAATAATTAGCAATGTTATAATAAATCAGTGGTAATTCTTGAAACAAATATAATAGAGTATGAGTACTCAATTACACTATAACAAAGGGGTAGTTAATATGAAAAATGTATGATAAAGTTTATGCACTCAACTACACTATAATAGAAATTGCTAAAATAAAACATGTGGGATAAAGTATATGCTCTCATCTTCATTGTAGTGCTAATATTATATATATATATATATATATAGTCTAGTGTATATGCTCTCAACTACACTTTAGTGCTAATATAAAATATATATGTATATGCTCTCAAATGCATTGTAGTGCCAAAATAAAATGAATTTGACAATGAGTTTATGCTCAAAATTATTATAAAAGAGATATATTCACTATTTCACCTTATGGAAACTAGACCAAGAAGGAGTAACACTTTTATTTTAATTTATCATGTTGGTTGTTTATACTATATGAAATCAACATAATTATACTTCCCATAATGACTAAATAAATTAATTTTGAGCAACAAGGTAAGAAGCTATTAGCTAGGTTGATTGGCCTCTGAAATCAATATAATATAATGTTGGTTGGAAATAGAGATATTTTCAAAAATAGAACAACAATTGTTCTTACATTCTTATGGATAATAAATATAACAATATCATTGGTATCTTCACTGGCGAAAAAAATCTTTTATGGTGGTTTTATTGTCTTTAAAAATAATAATTCCATGACCCATGATTTCCTCCATGACTTGTTATTTCTTCCAATAGCCAAGATACAATATGGTATATTGTGTTTCATGTTGGCAGATGGTTAAATTGACTTATGGGTATTTATAATTTGCACATGTTATAATTTTATGAATGTGTGTATATGTTTATATATTTATATGCATATGTATGTATGTATGTATGTATGTATGTATGTATGTATGTATGTATGTATGTATGTATGTATGTATGTATGTATGTATGTGCATACATACATACATGCATACATACATACATACATACACATTTGGATAAAGGGTATAAAACCCATAATGATATATTAAAATATAGGTAGTAGCATAAAGATATTACAAAAAATACTTGTGAAGAGAGCAACAACAAAAGGCCTAGAGCCAAATAAAAGAAAACCTTCTAAAACCAAAGAAAGATGGAGGTTGCATTATTAACAAAAATAATAGCAAAATAGGAGGACAATTTAGTGAGAACAAGATAAAACAAAGGAGAACTACTGACAACAATTATTGTAGCATAGAACTTAAGCACTTTCACTAGTTGTCTTATATCCTCCTCACTAAGGAGAGGTTTTGCATCACAAAGTAGGAGAGTGGTATTATAATCTTTCGGATTGTTATTGGTAGCAACGAAGAGTGTTTCAGAATAACTCTCATGGCATTGAATACAAAGGAGACACTTTGGAGAAGATCCTAAAAGCTAATGATGGGAAGCTAAGGAATTTTTGAAGGCTAAGGGAAATCATTCTGCAAACCTAAAGATATTGTGTTGTGAAGGCACTTGATTTTGGTGTGTATCTCTAGCTAAAACTTTGAGAAGGCACCTTCAATGGTAGCTTGACCCTCTAACAATTTATAACTTATTAGAGCTTGTTGTAACTAGGCATTATTAATTACATGCTCATGAATGTACTGTAGATACTAAGTAGCCTTAGGAGGCAAGGGTGTTGTACTAAATCCATGGCATTAGAAAGGAACATAACAACCACATCTAAGAAGGAATAAATATTATTAGCATCTACAAGCTAAAAGCTCAAACATGTTACCACTTGAATGGTATTGATCACTGTTGCATAGACAAATTTAAAAACTCATTTCATCTTTGCAATGTCATAGGCCTCAACCTCCATAGGTTCCCATCCCTTTATAGTGATATTAATTTTGTTATTCAACATTTTGATCTCAAAATTAGGATGAGAACAAATACTTTATGCAAGAATAAATAGCCAAAAAGCATGGAGGGAAAATTCCTCATAATGAGGATAGGATCTTGGTTGGATATGAGGAGATCTCTCACAAGCAGATCCAAGCAAAGACGAAGAGATACCAATATTAGATGACATGAAATAGGACTAAATGGAGGTCCTTCTCCATCAAGAGAGGGAGGGACATTTCTTAGAACACATACCTAAGTGAAGGAATGGTACATGACTACAAAGGCTTTAGCTTCAAAGTTTGAAACTAAACAAATGAAGAGAGGGAAGACTTCATAGTTCTCATGCTTGAACAAAGAAGAGTACTACTCTACTAAATTAAAAACAATTGGTATGTTGGGCTATCTTGCATAAGAAATTTTAACTGGAATGGGTCGATGTGAAGTGTTGATCTTAATGATGGTATATGTAAAGTGCTTCTCCCCTTAATTTAAGTTAATACAATTAATTTTCTAAGAATATTCTTATGCAAGGTGAGCTCCCTTGTGAAAATAAAAGAGAGGATTTATCAAATTCCAAGTAATACACATTCAAATCAATTGTGTGTTTGTTAATTTATCAGCCAATCTATTGGCTTCTTTATAGTAGTAAGAGATTTCAAAATGGTTTAGCTTTTGCAGAATTCATTTCACTTGACTTAACACATATTCTAATCTCTAGTTTGAGGAATTTGTTTTAAAAATAGATCTGAGTATCACATGGAATCCCCTTCAATTTGCAAATTAAAGATATATTTTTGTGTTGCTAGCTCTAAACCTCAGAGAAGTGCCTTATTTTTTGTTAAATTGTTGGTATCATTTGGGAACCTTTTGCAAGCTACAACAATAATATGTCCCTTATTTTTTCTTAGAACTACACCAACTCTTGATTTTCCTAGATTTCCTCTTGAAGCACCATTGAAGTTAAACTTTACATTGTTGGGTGGTGGAGCAATCTATTTGATCAAAATTTTGTTCTTATTTCCCTTAGTTTTGGGACATGCACCATTAGAGGGAAGGGGTAGAGGCCATATTTTTTGTATGAAATTATTCCAAGAGGAGAAAATTATGTCAGGTGTGGAAAGCTTCAACAAGTTTACCATTGTTGTTTTTAGACTGATTTCTCTATTCTTGAAATAACATTTTTGTGCATACATACATACGTACATAATAATGTAGACACCTAAAAATGACTAATGCATTTTCATCTTATTATTTTTTATTATTTAATTAAGCTAATATTTCCTTCTTTCTATCAATAATATTTAAATATTTATTTAATTATCTTAATCTTTTTTTATCATATCTATATTTTAATTATTTAATTAATTCATCACTTATCATTTTCCCTCCAACATTAATTAAATTTATCTTTGGTCCTCTATAATTAAATAATTTTCAAAAATCATTTAATTAGCTAAAACTCCTCTTTAAAATAAATTAAAAAATAACTTATTTAAATTAAATATTTTCTTTTATAATTAAATAATTTTCGAAAATTGTTTTGTTAGCTAACAATTAAAAATAATTTATTTAAATTCATTCATGAGATCGATGGAAAAGCAAAGGAAAATCATTAGTGGATAAGAGGAGAGGGAATGGGGCATCGGCTAGGGAGCATAAGCTGGCAGCGCAGTGGCAAGGCCACATCACCTCATATGCCAATACAAGTTGTCGAAGGAACGAGGAAGGCAAGCTTCCAAAAGATAGCAGTCCGCCAAAATTAGGAGATCTCGGAGGTGTCAGATATCTTAATGACACATTAAGCTAAGAATAAACAGAACGACATGTGGAGTACGGTCATCATGGAAGTTTATGCAAATCGGTCAGGTGGCTGAAGTCGATCCTCACAAGGTTATAGCTGAATCAAAGTCGAGGGTGGCAGGACAAAAATTTATTGCAAGGACGGATTGCATCGCTTAAACATCATTTCAGGCTCGTGTTCGGCGACTCAGCCTTGCTGTATACGGGATTTTTAAATGTGGACGGAAGATGGCATTTTCATTGTATGGTTCTTGAAATTTGTTGTGTTGGTTGTCTTTGTGCAGGGAACTTTCGACTGGAGGGCTGGAAATGGCGAAGATGGAAAATCAAAATTTATTATCTCTATCTCAGTCTAGGGGCTGGAAAGCTTTGGTGTCGACACTCCTATCTCTTTGGAGGCGATGGAGAGACAAATTGCATTCAGGGAAATCACCGATCAAATGTTGAAGAGAATCTTGCTTCAGGATGATCCCTTAATCATGGTAGCGGTCAAAATGATATTAGGGAAGGGCCACTTGGAGAGAAGGGAATTCGCGAGGGACAACGCACATATTTCTTCTCGATTCTTGGCCGTCATCCTGGACTTGGAAGTCCCGAAGGCAGAAGCAAAGGAAATAATGGAGTATCTCTTTTGAGGCGCCCTATTAGGAGGGTTAGAGAAGACATTGAAAGTGGCCTTCATGGGTAAAGGAATCCCGCGCCCCTCAGACTTGGAACTCCTTTGGGAGATGGAAGAGGTAATAAAGGTATATCCCTTCCTTCTAGACTTAAAAGGGCTAGAGCTCATGGACACAGAATGGTCTTAGCCATGGTGGTTGATTTTTTGTAAAGAAAATTCGGGTTGGTGACGGAGGAGGGTATGGATTGCGAGGAATATTTCACCTTGTTTGCAGAATTAAATGGTTTCCTATGAGGCTCGACCTTAGTGTATTAAGTTTTTGTTTAAGAAAAGTATAATCGGTACTGGTTTTTTGAAATTATGTAGTGGGACTGCATTTTTTGGGCCGATTGTAGGAAGCTCCCAGGCTGGTAGGTTCATATTTCATGGTAGAATGGTGGTCTCTCCTGCTACGCAAATGTACTGTATATTTTCTTAAATTTAATACAAAATCATAACCTTACGTATCAAAAAAAATATATATATATTTAAATTAAATCTTTTGCTCTATAATTAAATAGTTTTTCAAAATTATTTAATTAGATAACACTCCTCTTTAAATAAATTAAAAATAATTTATTTAAGTTACATATTTTCTTCTAAATAAATATTTTCTTCTATAATTAAATAATTTTCAAAAATTGTCTTATTAGCTAACACTTATCTTTTAATGAATTAAAAATAATTTATTTAAATTAAATATTTTCCTCTATAAAATTTATTTAATTAGCTAACACTCCTCTTTAAGTAAATTAAAAATAATTTATTTAAATTACATATTTATTTATTTCTCCAATAATCATTTTGAATTTATTTAATTCTTCTAATTTCCATCCTTCATAAAAAATTCAAATTTGGGTCTTACCCTATCTTGAATTTTTATATATGTTAATCTTACAAATTAATCTTTGTCATTGATCAAATGTTAAGTGAAGCATATAAATAAAAATCTTTCATTTCATTCAAACCCCCTAACATTTTTATTGTCAAATATCCCTAACATTCTTATGATCCTATGATCTTAGCACTTGTTATAAAAAATCTATCAAGTATTCAAGCATTCACAAATTATCAAGCATTATCAAGCAATATCATTGTCATTTATCAAGCATAGGTATCGTTTATCTTTGAGCATTTCTCATTATCATTGCATCATATTGTTATTGTTCTTTCATAATTTGTTACTTTGAAGAGCAAGCAACAATGGAGAAAATCAAGATCTTAGCTATGATGACTTTGCTTGTTAGCTAAATTCTATATTTTGAGCCAAGATCTTGAACTTCATTTCATGATTGTGAGAGTGTGTGTTTTGCATTGTTATTTGTGATTCGCATTTTCATCATCCACATTTTGACACACCTAGTTGGACTCACATCCCTATTATATCTTTGTATTTTTGAAGGTTTTTCTAATCTTATCTTGCTTGTTTTTAGTTCTTTTATGTAAAAAAAAATGGAGCCAACTTTTGTAGGTTGAAGGTAAAACCTTAGGGTTTCAAATATTTCATCATATCTTTCAAACGGCTGCAAAATTTTCTACACAATTTTTACTAAAAGTTTTAGATGATCTCAAGATGCTTCAATTAAAAAATCAAGTTTAGATCATCAATATTTAGGGAGTTATTAGCATTTTAGGGTTTTCATAAATTTGATTTTTAGGTCACAGCTGAACAAATTTTTCATAAATATTTATATTTTTGGAAAGCTCTTCGAAATTAAATAGGGGTTTGTTCTTTGTATTTTAATTTTTTAGATCAAAATAATGATCGAATTATCAAATAAGGAAAAACTCTAATTTTCAAATATTTTATCATATCTTTCAAATGACATGGAATTTTTCTACCTTTTTTTACTTAAGGTTAGGGATCATCTCAAGAGGATATGGTAAAAAAAATAGACACAACATCAATATTTGATGAGTTGTCATTTAGGGTTTTCATAAATTTGGAGGTTACAAATCAATGCATTTTTTAAGAAAAAAATATTTTTGGAAATTTCTCAGAAATTAAATAGGGGCTTGTTCTTTATATTTTAATTTTTGAGGTCAAAATAGTGACAAAAAATTAGATCTTTGAAAAATGAGAGTTTCACTATAAATCTACTTTTTAGGACACAAATTAAGGAATTTTTCAAATATTTTTACATTTTTGGAAAGATCTGATATTTTTAGTAGGTGTTTATTCTTTGAATTTTTAATTCTGAGACTGAAAATCTTGCTAAATAATCAGATCTAGTTTGACTAGATGAAAATAAAAAAATTGAAATTGCAACCTTGTGATGAGCATATCTTTTTCTAAACATCTATTTGCTACAAATTTATAAAATTATTTGATGATCTTTGCAAGATTTATATTATCATTTCTAAAATAATAAAGAATCTATTGGTGCTATCATTATTTTCCTTAGACTATCTTATTTTGCATGTTTTCACACATTTGAAATTGGGGCTTAAAATTTACCATTCACATTTTGATTTGGGATCTAAAATAAAGCATTTGATTTTAATCCCAAAGATCTACTTATGTATGCTTTCCTCTTGCACCTTAGAGTGATCTTGAGGATTAGAAATAAGTGATCTTGCTTTTATTTTCTCAGCTTGTTTTTTGGTCTTTGTGTGCAAAGATTGAAAATTCAAAGGGTTGCAAAAGCTAGTTTGGAGCTCTTCACATTGAATCAAATTATATTCTCAAATTTAATGTTGGAATTTAGGTACCTTCGTTCTAATCACCATTTCTATCTAGAAATTTCAAAGTAATTATTGTTTCTTTATCATTTTTGGTATCAATGTTTATGCCAATCTTGTTTGGTGTGTCTTCTAAGCACATTGGAAATTGGGCTAAAATTAATCTCACATTTGGATTTGAGCTTTAAAATGTAAAAAAGTGTCATTTAATCCCAAATATCTACATATGTATGCTCTCCTCTCACACCCAGTCGTGATCTCAAGGATAATAAATAAGTGATCTTATTTTTCTTTTTAGGGGGCCTACCTAGAGAAGTGATTACTCTATGGGATGACCTCAACTCTCATGTTTTGACAAAGTATAAAGAGCAGGGGGTGAATTGAAAGACATGCCTCTTGAAATTAGAATCTTGTCAATCTAGGCTAAGCCTCTAAGAAATTTATACTTGTAATATTGGGAAAAGGGATCTAGGGTGTAAATCACACATCTTCCAATATGATGAGGGAAAAGGACTAACATTGATCTCAAAGTCCCACTTGGCTACTAGACTTAATGAAAGAGCCAAAATAGTGGATTGTGTTTTCAATCCTTTGTGAAAATGTGTATGTGTGTGATTGTGAATTAATTCATCTAATTTGATAATGCAAAAATGAACCTAGGCTAACTATGAAAATGCAAAAAACTATTATGATTTCTAGAAAATGCATAATTGGAAGATAGAAACATAATTCAAAAGAATAAAGGGTAGACACAAAGGAACCTAATGTATAAATTTGAGCTTGATCTGGCTAGATTGAGGTGTTGGGTGCCCTAGATTGGGAAGTAGATGCTTAGAATCAGGCCCCAAACTCTTGTTACTCCCTTTTTGTGGGTTCTTCTTCTTTGTACTCAGTGTCACAATCTTTGTCTGTCACTGATAAAATCTAATTTCCCTAATTTTTTGACTCGTAGGACTTGAATTCTTGAATGAATAATTATACCTTCAATCCTCTTCAAAATTGTCTCAGATTTGTAACCTATACACAAGAAAGAGGGGAAAGGGTTGTGTCATATAGGGGCTTGCCTAAGTCAAACCCCATTTTGGTATTTCTACCTCCATAACGGCTATGATGATGTAAAAGAGAGATTACCCTTAGTCAAGCAAAGGCTAAATGATAAATAAGTGACAAATTGACAATTGTTGCAACTTACCACTCATATTTGCATTCCTTGATGGGTTGAAGTCATTGTACTCATCACCTTTAAGGATAAATTGATGCTTGATTTGAAGTCCTGCAAGTGTTAGTACTCACAAAACAAATAAACATGAAACATAAACAAACTCACATGAAAATATGATGCATTTCTAACATGATGCTTGACTTAAATAAGTTGCTACAATTTTATCAATTATGCTCCTGACTACTTTTAAGATACTTCAATTACGCTCTCAATTTCCTTAGGATTTTTCTAGGATTTCAAATGGTGAAAAAGACTTGAATTTATATGTAATTATTTAATTTTCCATAAATTAATTATCAATAGCCAACAAATGATTTGGATTTTTAAATATTAAGATGCTAACACCAACATATTTTAAATTGAACCAAAATAGGTTGGACAAGGGTGTTAGGCGCCCTAGCCTAGACCTATCATTTTGGAGCCTTAAGTATTGGTAAATGGTTATTAAATATGTATTTCCAATTCCACTTCTAATTTTTTGAATTATATTATTATAAAACAGGAAAATTAAATGCATAATTAGGTCCAAGAACATGAGGGAGAGATAAACCTAGTGTGAAATTGTCAAGGGTGACAATTTATGATGCTACATTTAGCCCCCACTTTAGTGATAGTATGAACTTATTCTCATACTCACGCTAAAGTAAGGATAATACAATAAGGGCTCATTTATCCAAATATTGAAGAGATATGACAACATTGAATCTAGGGGATGTGCTAGCCCCCAGGCTCAAGATCCTATAGAAAAATGGTGTAGGACAAAGGAACACACGCATGAGGTGAAATACAACATGAAAAAAATGAAGCATGTACAATAAAAACATACTCGACATAACATAATGTAAACATGAACATGAAATGTAAACTCTACACAAAAACACAATGCAAACAAAAAAAAAAAACAATGCAAACATAATGCAAACATGTAAAGGGCGTATGACAATCACAGACTAGCAAGCTCCACAAAAATCTTACTGTGATCCATACCCAAAGCTTTCATGAATCACAAGCTAACAAAGTCTAATGTTTGCTAGGTGACCCATGAACCAAAGCATCACAAGCTAATGAAGTTGGATATTCACTAGGTGATCTTTGATAAGAAACAACATAGGTTATTGAAGCTAGATATTCAGTACATGAGTTTTTGTATCAATAGAAAATGAACAACACACAAGGGATAGTAAAGTCTAATATTCACTAGTTGCATTCTCATGTCAGCCACACCATGAATTATGTCCCAATAATTCTAATAAGGTGCTATAAAAATGATCGATATACCCAAAAACATATCACAAAGCTCAATGTGTGTGAACAAAGTGAAACACATAATGGAATGCATGCCCCCACCTTAAAGTAATTGCTAACACCAACCGGGAGCAATTGCCTTTAAGGTAGAATAAAACAATATATGCAACATGATAAGACCATGAGAGCCTATTGGAGAACCCTATGCCAATGATATGTTCCCAACAAAGTTGACTCATGACAAGGACTTACCCCCAAAACAAAGTCATATAACAAGACAAGATATATCACATACGGGACCCACAAATCTAGGGCCAGTACAAACCATAGATAATATATAATATGATTATGCTCAAGATTGACATTATTCCTTGCATACTTGTGGAACTATGAACACAATGGAGGAATGACACATAAAGATGAAATAAAAACTTTTGGCTCAGCATGGAAGAGACCTAAATGTCTCAATAATTGCATTGTTTGCAAAAGAAAACACAAGACAAAGACATTCACAATATAAAGAAGAATAAAGATACAAATAGATGAATTATACGACAGATTCATTTTTTGTGTATCCTTGTGATAATGAGAACAAAAAGGATCATTCAAAGAAACCTAACAAAAATAAATACACACTAGGTAGCACATCATAGGAGATCACATCACGTGCGGGAAAACACACAAAGATAAATAAAAAAATGGTACTCCACATGTGAGCCAATCTAAAAAATCGTTTGCATCCCAATATTGCTCATCATAAATGGAAGGAAAATAATACGCTAAAGGAACTATAGCAAGTGTAGTACAAGGAGAAGCACTCAATTCAACACATGGTTGGTCACTCTCATTAGGAGGATCATCATGTCTTCCCCCATCTAAATCCATTGATTTGGAAAAATAAGAGCTAATTCATTATGTTCTTTTGTTTTTCTTATGTTTAATCTTCTTCTTCACTATTTGAATGTATCATAATAGGCTACATATGATTGCTATCATCATGATTATGTGCATTATCCTTCAGATGGGCCTTTTTCATTCTTTATTAAGGCTAGGATAGCTAAGGTTTGACTTTATGGTTTGGTGAGGGTGGCAGGGTGGAGTCAGGCAATGATAAGGATGGATGGGTGGGAGGTATTTCATTGAAAATGGTTTGAATGGATGGATGTTCATTAGATAAGGTGTTATGCACTTTAGCAAGTTAATGAGCCATATCATGACGTCTTTGTTTACACTCTTTTGCACTTGTATTTCTTCTCACATGTTTTTCAGCTTGTGCAGGGATAATTGAGGTGTTGTTGGCTTTGGGGAGTTTGTTGGCTCTTAGTTGTTTTTGGTTTGTCCTTGATGTCAAAATTGGTTCATTGACATGAGAATATTTTTGATGATATGTTGTATTCTCATATTGGTTATATGATCAAAAAATTGGCTTATTCACTTTGATTGGTGTTTGGTTGGTATTATGATATGAAATTACAAAATCTTGATACATGATGAGGCTGACAATGTTTATTACCTATGTTTCAGCCGTTTGACTTCTCCAACACTACATGCCATAGTGTTTGCTACTGGTATATTCAGGTTGTGTTTGAATGATATATGGCTATGGTCTCTGCACTTGAAGTATTTCAGATTGATCAGTTAAGGTGGTTTTCATGTTTACATTGTAAAATTCAAAAGGTCCATAGACCTTGTCATCTCCATCACATATGATATTGATGCTTTGAATGTTTTATTATTTGCATCACATTTATTTTTAAAATATTTTAAAGCCTTTATAATAAAGGGCTATCTTCAACATTGGAAGTGTCTTATATTTTCACCATATGAGGCATCAGGTAGATTTATATGGTTTATATTGTGAACTTGGCATATGGAATTATATCAGTCTCATTGCATTTCATAGGAAGATGACTTTATTAAAAAGTCACATGGTAGTGTCTAAGTTATCAGCAAGCTATTGAGTTCATTTTTCAAGTGGTAACATGTGTTATCAATAGCCATCATTGACATTGGGTTGATGATTTATTATCATAATGATGCCGACATTTTTTAGCAAAGGATATTCTTTATAGAATATACTAGATTTCAAATGTTTATCAATGATTGTTAACCTTGAAAGCGATGGAATCCAAAAGATTATCAATTACTATTGAGTTTGGTTTGAGATGTTTATGTTGTTTGTAAAAACCATTTCATTATGCTTGATTAGGGTTTGTAACCCTAGCCACCATGGTTTTCTGAGGTCTACAAATTCTTTGATTTCTTTAGCCGACATACTATGGATTTGAAAGCTAGCTCACTGTATGAGCTTAGCCGAAATATGGATTATTTTTTTTAGCTTGAGAAATTGTGTAAATGTGAGTATTTGGACAATGAAACAATAGTGGAAGTTGGCTTCTCTTAGCTGGGTAGTTATGGATCCCTTCAACTGATTTTTCTGGTATTTGTTTGATTCTCTTCCACCATAAACATGTAATACAAATAACATCTTGTCTCTTACAGTCCTTGAGAGAATTGGCCAAGGAAAGGATTATTTTTAAGGGCATGAAATTGTTTATTTTATTCTAATATCATTTCTGAATATTTGATAGTTATAGCAAAAAAAAAAACTTGGTAAATATGTTTAAACCCGTTAGGGTTTCTGGATAACAAGATTCGATTGAATAATTTCTTGGTGGTGATACTTGTAATTGTTTTGTGACAAGATTTTGTTTTGGAAGAAAGACTATTTAGGGTTTTTCATTTAAACCCTAACCCGAGTTGGTTTACAGTTATTTAAACTGCATACAAAGGTTATCATTCGTAGTATCTTTAAAAGACGGTTCTCAGGAATTTTTCTGGGTTACCTGAGAGAGGGATATGAAGCTTCAGACATATTGTGCAAAATTTGTATTGCATTCAAAATATTTTGTTATGATTCTCATATTATTTTATTTAAGGAAGATGTTGTCATTCTCATACAACATTCTTTAATGTGCTTATTGAAAAATATATATAGTCTTCTATTGAGATTCTAGGATTGCAAATTGCACTTCTAGGGTTCTGATAGAATGTTATAATTGTTATGCATTGTTGTGGAGTTGGTGCTCCTGTATCTTATGAAGTTGGTACTTCTAAGTTTTGTGGAGTTGGTGCTCTTGAATTTTGTGAAGTTGGTGCTTCTGAGTTTAGTGGAGTTGGTGCTCCTGAATTTTGTGAAGTTGGTGCTTCTAAGTTTTGTGGAGTTGGTGCTCCTAAAATTTGTGGAGCTAGTGCTCCTGAATTGTAAAGAGTTGGTGCTCTAATTGAATAAAGAGATAGACTTTTCGAGTGGTTTTTATTCCCCAAGAGGGTTTTCCACTCAGGAATTTTTTTTGTGTTATGTGATGATTTTATGTGTGTGATCTTTTTCTTATTAGTTTGTTTTTAATGTGTTATCAAATGCATAATTATCAATCTTTCATATTTTTCAATGTTATGCCACATTTCATATCAATCTTTCATATATGTCAATGCACATTTCATGCATAAAAGGTTCTATTATTAATGTGAGCTCTGATACATGTGAAAGTGTTAAGTTCATCCTCTATTAATGTTTCATGTTTAATTCATGCTTCATGCAAATACAATACTGTTCATACACAAGTCAAATTTATTCTTTGAACTATCATTTGATGTTTTGATTTAAAAGTCAAGTTTGCTTCACATACTGTCATTTATCCTCTTGGTTCAAAAGCAAACATAAATTCTTGGTTTTGAAAAAGTTTGTAACTTTTATAAATAATTGATTCACCCCCCCCCCACTCTCAGTGATTTCAGTCTTCCAACAGGTGTCTCCCAATATTTATCTCTTTTTTTCCTTTGGAGAAGGAACTAAAGGGACCACTGTTGGTTGAGAAACCACTGGATTTCTAAGTTTTGGCCTAAAGACAATTTATTTTTCTTTTAGAGGCATGAAGTTTATTACACGATTATCTTGTAGTCTTTCATAGGATGGCAAAGGTGGAACCACAACATACATTCCAGGTGGTTGAGGGAGGATATTCGGTTCAAACTTAGGCTCATCCACTATCTGTGTGGTAGGAGGAACAACCATCAAAGTCTCTCTAGATTAAGGAGCCTGAAGCAGGATATTACTAAGGGATAACATGGCTATATGTTTAGCTTTAAAATTTTGATATGATGAGAATAAAAATTCCTCATGAGGTTTAACAAGTTCAACTGGTTGAGGCCAAAAATTATCTAGCGAAAAATTTCTACAAGAGGTCAAAGGCTTAAATTGACTATAGTAAATAATATGTATTTGTTCATCGTATGAAAATTTAAGGCATTTATGGATAACCGATGGGATCACATTCATGGAGCTTAGACATGGATGATCTAACTTCACATAAAATTGGTTCAACATTAGAATTATGGTAAATGAAACATCTAATTGTTTAGGTCCAGCTTTTACTGGGTGAGTTATCAAACCTATTGCAAGTCAAACAAAACCATCATGAGCCTTTAACCATGTGTTCAATTATTTATAATCATCCTTATAAATTTTATGCACATATAAGAACTCTTTGGTGATCACATTCACTACACACACGGGATCAACGAGTATAACCCTTGTGGTTTTATCATTGATTTTGTCAGCGATATAAAGAGGACCATCAGGTGCATTTACAGATGCATTAATATGTGTAACAACAATATTAGGCATTGAATTCATTCAGCCCTTACAAGGTTGAACTTCAATTGTGTTTACAAATTTGGATAGATCGTTATTATCTTCTTCATTTTCACTATATTGAACAAAGTTTGTTGAATGACTTGGCAATGAGTTTGTAAATATTTGCAAGTTTTTTATTAGGTGGTGAAATAGATTTGTTTCCTTTGTCATTAACTCTAGCCAATTGGATTTCATTAGAGTTGATGAGGTCTTAAACTTGGTGCTTAAAATGCATACATCTTTATGTATCATGTCCAGATGTATGATGATATTGACAAAATTCCTTTGCATTAAAGTTTGAAGGTAAAGATTTAGTTGTGTCAACAAATCTAATCAGAGGAAGTTGAATCGTATTATTATTTCAATTGCAACATGATCATGCGAAGAGAATCAATTTTTTTTTAAAACTTCCTATCTCTTAGCCTAAATTGATATGGAGTTGTATTTGTGGTAGTGACATGTGTCTCAATGTTAAATTAGTACTTTGAGGAGTGTTTATCTTAATGAATTTTTTATATTTTTAAAATGATTGATAGTTGTTTTGAGGCACGACTTTGAATTGACTAGTAGGAGCCAATAAAGTTGTACTTTCATATTGACTAACCGATATCTACTAATCGCGAAGGGCCATACACAAGTGTGTAAAATATGGATACTACATTAACAATATCTTATCTTGAATACTAGGTTGTAAGTTTCCTATAAACACCCTTTAAATGTTAATGTCTAGAAGATTATAGGAAATTTGTGAATACAACGATTGGTATCATCCTATAAAGTCTGTTATCTTCTCTTTAGGTCCTTGTTTACAATGAACTAAATCTGTTAGTGTAACTTGAATACCAATGTTTACTTGAAGTTGTTGAAGGAACTCACTAATGAGTTGTGAAAATGAGATAATTGGGTTATTTGGCAATGAAAAAAACCAATCCAAGACCATATATTTCAATGATCTAAGAAATATTTTTTCTAGGAGTGCATCTTTAAAAATGAAGTCACTACACAAGCGGTAAAAGTTGACACATGGTTATTAGGATCTCCTTTACCATTGTACTTTTTAAAGTGAGGTATTTTAATATTTTTTGGTATATGTATTTTTAAGATAGCAAACAACAATGGACTACATATGAGGTACGTTGGATATTTACCATTGGTTTGATTTTGGTTTAAGTTTGAAATTTATGTTGCAATAATGTCATGTTTTGTAAAAGTTGATTTATCGCAAGATTATTTGGTGACATGTTTTGAGAGTTTATTGAGTATGGTGAACTAGTATGGATGATTGATGGGATATTGTGTTGCATGTTTACGAGGGGTGACGAGCATGGTGGTGTTATAGGTGAAGTGATAAAAGTATAAGGATTTCCACTAGAAATCCCTAAGCTTGAGTTTAAACCATTGTTATATGGTATTATTGATGCCATAAATGGAGGTATAAAGGTGGGGATAGAAGGCATTGTTGTCAGAGAGGAAACTTGTTTTCCTAATTGGTTTTGAGCATTAGTCAAAACATGAGTGCAACTAGCTATCGTAGGAATATTAGCATTTACTATGTGAGTTAGGCTACGTAACACTTCTATCCCTTGTGAATCATTGATTAAATTCATAATATTATCCATAATAGGCACCATCTCTCTAGATAAAGGTTTGGTACTTAGTTAGTCTTGAATTTCTTCTAAATATTTGTCCAATTATTTTAGTTTATCTTTAGGGACATGTGCAATAGCAACCTCCAAGTCTACATGAATGTTAGGTTGTAATGAAGACATGGGAAACATAGGATTAGGGAGGGAATCCAAGATGGATTGGGTAGACACAATACATTGATTGAAAGAGTTATAATCTAATCAGGCTCAACACCAATTGTGATTATAGTGCAGGAAGCAATAATTCTAAAACTATGTCTCACGGGGGTAATAGCAATGGGACAATAGGTCATGAAGCTCATAAATTTATTATGAGTTTCAAAACACTTTAGTTTTCATACAAGGAAAAGTAAATACAACACAATCACAAAATCTAAAATAATTTGCAAACACAAAACCTAGAATTGTACAGGGATCACAAAGACGAAATTATGATTCAAATTTTGGTCAAGATTGACTGGACAAGGGTACTAGGTGCCCTAGACCAGTGAGTTTAATTTTTATAGTTTCAAATTTTGGATATGTACTGCAACATCTAAGGATCCTAATATGTAAATGTTTAGGTCTTGAAATAGGTATATTTTCATAAATGCATAACATTTCAATTTTGCAAAATGTAAAACACAATTATGCATGCAATTTTAGATTTTTGAAATAATATAATGTGTTCCAAAAGTAATTGCAAAATTGCAAAATACAATAATGAACTATATCTAATTTGAAAAATCTAGAGTTGTAATTTTTCTATCTTTTGAGATGAGAACAACAATGTAAATTTTCACTTTTTCAACAACATATGCATGCACAAATAGTAATTTAAAACACTTTTAGTTTTTTTTTTCAGATTTTATCATGACCTAATGAAGATTTTTCAACACAATTTTTGACTAGATATCTCTTGTAACAATTGAAATAACCACTATTTATCTTTTGAATTGAAAATTCAACTTTTCAAATTGTATTAAGATTTCCAATATGACCTAATTAAGATTTTAGAAGGTTTTTAAAAAGTACAAACATTGGGTTCACCAAAATGTGATATTGGAAAAAGGGGATCTAGGGTGTAAATCACACCTCTTCCAATATCACAAGGGAAAAGGACTTAAAATTGATCTAATAGACTCACTTGCCTACTAGCCTCAATAGAAGAGCTAGAATGGTGGATTAAGGTTTCAATCCTATATGAAAATGTGTGTGTGTGTATGATTGTAAATTAATTGATCTAATTTGATAATGCAAAAATGCACATAGGTTAGCAATGAAAATGCAACAAAATATTATGACTTTGGAAAATGTAAACTTAAAGACATAAAAAAAAATTAGAATAGAAAAGGGTAGACATTGAGGAACCTAGCATTTAAATTTGATCTTGATTTGGCTAGATAGGGTCACTGGGCACCCTTGCCCAAACCTATCATTTCAGCGCCTTGAGTATTAGTAAATGATTATTAAATCTTTATTTCCAATTCCACTTCTGATTTTTTCAATATTATTACAAAACGGGTAGATTAAATGCATAATTAGATCCAAGCACATGAGGGGGAACTAAACCTAGTGTGAAATTTTCAAGGGTGAAAATTTACAATGCTATAATACCTTATAGAAGTGAAGGTGGTGAGTGGGTTACTGATAGGGAGAGGGGTTGGATGAATCAATCTCAGATTCCTGCTCTAGGTCTTGCTTGCAAGACCTTCTTGGTGTCTTACTCCACCACCTTAACCTATAGGCCCCTTTGCATGTTTAGGTACCCCTGGTTATCCTGGCCAACCCCCACTACCATCACCATTCAAACAACCAAGTCAAACTTGGTGCACTGCCTCCAACTCTCCCTTAGCCCTTAATCTACCTTAAAGGCTAATCTAACCTCATCACTCAGTAAGCTCTTTGCAAGGGTGTAGAGGTATCTCCAATAGCTTCACACCATCCTCCTAGGGTTCTTGTAGGTTCACCATACTCCACTTTCACATCACTTTCATCAAACCCTCATTTAGGGTTGAAAAGGGCTACAAGCCTAGAGCCCCAATTAGGTCTCTAACTCTGAGAAAACAGGTCAGACCTTGAAAGTTTCCCAAAGAACATAGGATCTTTCCTAGGGTTTCCTGGTCCATATTCCCACCTCTCAAATATTTTTGGGATCTTGGACCTTCACTGTTCGTACATAGGCGTAACCCACATTTTAGCAATTTTAGGGCTTTTTAAGCCATTTCCTGACTACACAACAACCTGCCAGCTTGTTTCAACCTCCAAAAGGTATGATGAATCCTCCTCCTTCATGCCAAGCCTTTGCAAGGATTTTATCTACCTCTCCACACCATACCTTGACAGGGGAAGGTCACCCCTGCAAACCAAGTGCTTAGCACTAGCTGTCTTTCCTAGCTGGGCACTATCAAGCTCGCCTAGGAAAAGACTTTCTCCATAATCCCTTGACTCCTACAGACTCCTAACCCTAACCTATTTATAGACGTGGAGCCTAGGAACAATTCCCAAGAGGTTGTATGTTATGTACAGTGGGAATGTGTCCTAAACCTCCATTTCCTATTGACAAACTTAACAAAACAGCAAATGCAAAGAAACAACTATCTACTAAAATGCTTGAAACAGAACTAGAAAGATAAATGGCTACCACACAGGGCTTAATCTATTAGTACCCTACATCCTACGCAAGGAACAATAACATATTCAAACCATTAAAGCTCTATTTTGGAACAAAATCAGAAATTCACTCTAAAACCACTATTTTTCTTCAACTTACAAAGTTTCACTACAATACCATTGCAACCAACCAACTCTTATGTCGAGGCATACCCTAAATAGGTTACAAAAATAGTTAAGCTCCTTTGGTCGGTCATGTAAGTGAGAAAGATAGAAAAGTTGTAAAATGCACTGTGTTTTTCAACTTTTGCCAAAAATTAGAAAACTAAGTAAAAATGAGCTTGTAACTCATTCTCCCTTCCTCAACTTCTATCCTAGAGAACAACTACATCCATTAACTATATCCTTAAATCAATGGTCAACATGACCTTCTTGATAAACAACAAAACAAAACAAAAGCATCCTAGACTTCCTAAATTCCTAAGATTTCCTAGGTGCTCCTGCACCATTCTCCCCCCTCTCTCTACACAAACACTAAGGAATGTGAGGAGAGATCAATGATTCATCAATGCCCTACTTCTTGAACTTAGCTTCATCTACCCAAGTAGCCTCAGATTCATGTTTGTTCTTCCATTTGATAAGATGCTCCATGTACACCTTATGCCTTGTAGATTTCTTCACTCTTGACTCCAAGATTCTCTCTGCTTGTAGCTTGTTTGGAGTAGGTAAGGCTATGTTGCTTACATCCTTTAAGATATCTCTACTATTTTTATCTAAGTCATTGACTGATCCCTTATATCTGATCAAATCAGCTACATTGAACATTGGTGAAATCCCTAAATCTGTAGGTAACTCCACCTTGTATGCATTTTTCCCATACTTGGCTAACACCTTGCATGGTCCTACTCTTTTCATCTGCAATTTGGTTGATGTTCCCTTCTGCAACCTGGATTTGTTAAGGTGAACCATGACATATTCTCCTACTGCAAATTGCAATTCTTTTCTTGACAAATCTACCCTATCCTTCAACTTTTGTGTAGCCTCGGTGACTATCTTCTTTACCTGCTCCTGAATCTCTTTCATGGTCTGAGTGAAATCCTCTGCATTTCCACTCCTATGATCCATAGCTCCAAGATCTCTGAGCTCACATATTCCTCTTGGGTGCATCCCATACACTATTTCAAAAGGACTCCTCCCTGTAGTCCTGTTCACACTGTCATTGTATGCATACTCAACCTGTGATATGACCAAGTCCCATGTCTATCCATACTCCTTGGTTAGGCATCTGAGAAGGTTACCTAACACTCTATTAACCACCTCAGTTTTTCCATCCATCTAAGGATGGTAAGCTGATCCAAAAGATAAATTGGTATCTAATCTGCTCCATAGAGTTTTCCAAAAGTGACTCATAAACTTCACATCCCTGTCTGATAGAATGCTTAAAGGCAATCCATGGATCCTTACAACTTCCTTGAAGAAAAGATGAGCAATGTAACTAGCATCATGTGTGGTCTTGCAAGGGATAAAATGACTCATTTTTCTAAACCTATCTACTACCACATAGACACTATCAAACCATGTCTCAGTCTTAGGGAGTCCTACAACAAAATCCATGCTAACACATTCCCATGGTCTGTTGGGAATAGGTAGAGGTTGATACAAACCTGCATTGCTAGCTCCCCCTTTGGCTTTCATACAAACTACACACTACTCCACATACCTTCTAACATCCCTTATAAATTTGGGCCAATAGTAGAACCTTTGCACTAGTTCCATTGTCTTGTTGATACCAAAATGACCACTAAGACTACCATTGTGCTTCTCTTGGATAAGATTCTCTCTCATAGAACCTTTTGGCACACACAATTGATTTCCCTTGAATAAAAATCCACTTTGCAATGTATACTCTGAGTATTGGCTATGAAAATGATTCTCAAAATCAGAACATACCTTGTAGGCCTCCGAGAAGTCTTCATCTCCACCATATAGATCCTGGAAACTCTCTATTCCAATGCTCTTGATCTGTATTTCTTGCACTGTCAGCAATCTTCTACTTAGTGCATTTGCCACCTTGTTCAATTGTCCCTTCTTGTGCTTGATGGTGAAAGTAAAAGCTTGGATGTATTCCATCCATTTCAAATGCCTATTACTCAACTTCTCTTGAGTGTTGATATAGCTAAGTGCCTGATTGTCAGTAAAGACTACAAACTCTTTGGGTAGGAGATAATGCCTTCACTTCCTAAGTGACTGTACTAAAGCATATAGTTCTAGGTCATAGGTAGAGTACTTTGTCTTAGCTTTATTGAGATTTTCACTAAAAAATGCTATAGGCCTGCCTTCTTGGCTGAGTACTCCTCCTACTACAACTCCACTAGCATCACATTCCACAGTAAACAACTTGTCAAAACTAGGCAATAAGAGAATAGGTTGAGTTGCCACTTCTTGTTTCAGTTTCTCAAAACCTTTCTCAGCTTCTTAAGTCCACTTAAACTTAGTCTTTAAACCACATTTTATTGTATCTAGGACTGGTGCACATATGCCACTAAAGTTCCTTATGAATTTTCTATAAAATTGAGCCAATCCATGAAAACTTCTTACCTCTGTCCCTGTGGTTGGTGTAGGCCAGTTTAGGATGGCTTCCACCTTGCTTGGATCCATCTTCAATGATCCTCGAGATACTACAAACCCCAAATACACAAGCTCATATTTGAAGAACTCACATTTCTCTAGGTTGATGGCTAACTTCTCTTCTTGCAATCTTCTAAGAACCATCTCCACATGCTTTAGGTGTTCCTCTGCTGTCTTACTAAAAATGAGTATATCATCAAGGTATACTACCACAAATTTCCCTGTAAAGTCCTTGAGCACTTCATTCATGAGTCTCATGAATGTACTAGGGGTATTAGAGAGGCCAAATGGCATCACTCTCCACTCATACAACCCATCATTTGTCTTAAAAGTTGTCTTCCACTCATCTCCATCCTTGATTCTGATCTGATGGTATCCGCTTTTGAGATCCAACTTGGTAAAGTACTGAGCTCCTCCAAGACAATCCATTAAATCTTCAATCCTAGGGATAGAGAACCTATATATAATTGTAATTCTTTTTATAGCTCTAGAGTCAGTGAAAAGTCTCCACTTACCACCTTTCTTTGTTGCTAAGACCACTAGTACTGCACATGGGCTGATGCTCTTCCTAATCAAGCCTTGATCTAATAACTCATGCACTTGTCTAGCTACCTCTAGGTTTTGATATGGGGTAAGCTTGTAGGATGCTTTGTTTGGCAATGAATCCCCTGGTATGAAGTCAATTTGATGACTAATGGCTCTCTTTGGAGGTAAATTTTCTAGTGTTCCATCACTCACTATGTCCTTATACTTCTCAAGCAACTTCTGGACTGCTCCGGGTATGACTGTTTTCTCAGTCTTGTCCTCTCCCTTGGTTTGTACCATGACCACATATCCTTCACCTCCTTGATGTAGGTTGTTGATGAACTCCTTCCCACTATTTAATAAGACACTAGGTGTCTTTGACTATCCTTCTTCCTCATCTAACAGTGACTGCAACTTGAATGTCTTTACATCCTTCTTGAATGAGATAGTATTTTCCTTTCCATCATAGATGACACCTCTGTCATACTGCCATGTTCTGCCCAATAGAATATGTCATGCATCCATGGGTAATACATCACAAATTAACTTGTCCTTGTATCCTCCAATGGAGAACTCCACCGTTGTCTGCTCATTGACAAGAACACTCTGTCCTTTGTTCAACCATGTCACCTTGTAGGGATTAGTGTGGGGTACCTTTTCCAACTTCAATTTCACCACTGCCTCCTCTGAGATTATGTTATCAGTAAACCCTGAGTCCACTATAACCTTACACACCTTTCCAAGTATTTTGCACCTTACTCTAAATAAGGCTCTTCTCTGTTTTGGCTCTTCCTTGACCGGTTGTCTGATCAAAACTCTACTAAACATCAGATTCTCCCCCACTTATGATTCAATGTGACTAACCTCTGGTGATTTGACACTCATGTTATCCTCTTGTGCATATGCCACTCTCTTCTCAGTATTTGATGAAGATGCTTTCTCCGGGCACCTATAGGCTAGATGACGTACTTGTCCACAGTTATAGCATTTCATATTGGAAAAGTATGAACTACTTCTTCCTGCTCCTCTTCCTCTATTTGAACCTCCTTGAGGTCCTCTACCTCTATTATATCCTCCTCTAGAAGTTGTTTCACCTCCATTCTCTGTGAGTTTAGACTCTCCTTGGTTTCTTTGTTTAGTTCCTCTACCTTGGTATCCACCTCTATGTCCTCTTTGATCTCTGCCTTTACCTTTGCTCTTAGAAATCTGTTCTTGTTTCCTCCTGCTTCTTTCCTCAATCTTTATAGCTAATTGGTAACATTGGTGTACTGTCTTGGGACTTAGAAGAGTCATCTCCTCTTGAATGTTCCACTTCAAACCGTTAAGATATCTAGCCACCTTGAGGCTTTCATCCTCTGTCACATTAGACCTCATGCAAAGTTTTTGAAACTCCTCAGTATAAGTGTTCACATCTTGGTCTCTTTGCCTCAAGCTCTGTCTTTTCTTTTGCAACTAAATCTCATAATCATCTAGCATGTATGCTTCTCTTACCTTGGCAACCATTCCTTTCCAAGTTGAAATAGGTTGCTTGCCTTCCTTTTCCCTCTCTGTCTGAATGAACTTCCACCATGTCAAGGCAGAACCTCTTAGTTTTGATTTGGCCACCTTTACCTTTTGTGCTTCAGTGACTCCATCACATTCAAAATGGTTTTCCATTCCCTCTATCCAATCCATGACTAATTCAGCTTCCATTTTACCACTAAATAGTGGTATGCCTTCAAGTCCTTTTCCACTCAAAGCCTTTAATGCCTTCAAGAAAGGATCTTCTTCCAAAATATGGTCAGGTTCAGGGATCTTGTCTTCCTCTGCAACCTCTTCTTTCTTTGGTACCCTTCCTTCCAACTGCACATTATTCAATGCTTTCTCAAGTTGGTCTATTCTTTCTTTTAACAGCTTATTGTCTTCCTCTTGTTCTTCGACCATCTTGGCCAATTTAGCATTTTTCACCATGATGGTAGAACCACTAGATTCAAGGTCTGACATATAAGATTCTTCCCAAATCTTTAACTTTCTCTGATACCAATCTGATAGGGAGAGGGGTTGGAGGAATCAATCTCAAATTCTTACTCTAGGTCTTGCTTGCAAGACCTTCTTGGTGTCTTACTCCACCACCTTAACCTATAGGCCCCTTTGCATGTTTAGGTACCCCTGGTTCTCTTGGCCAACCCCAACTACCATCACCATTCAAACAACCAAGTCAAACTTGGTGCACTGCCTCCAACTCTCCCTTAGCCTTTAATCTACCTTAAAGGCTAATCTAACCTCATCACTCAGTAATCTCTTTGCAAGGGTGTAGAGGTATCTCCAATAGCTTCACACCATCCTCCTAGGGTTCTTGTAGGTTCACCATACTCCACTTTCACATCACTTTCATCAAACCCTCATTTAGGGTTGAAAAGGGCTACAAGCCTAGAGCCCCAATTAGGTCTCTAACTCCGAGAAAATAGGTCAGACCTTGAAAGTTTCCCAAAGAACATAGGATCTTTCCTAGGGTTTCCTGGTCCATATTCCCACCTCTCAAATATTTTTGGGATCTTGGACCTTCATTGTCCGTACACAGGCGTAACCCACATTTTAGCAATTTTAGGGCTTTTTAAGCCATTTCCTAACTGCACAACCTGTCAGCTTGTTTCAACCTCCAAAAGGTATGATGAAGCCTCCTCCTTCATTCCAAGCCTTTGCAAGGATTTTATCTTCCTCTCCACACTATGCCTTGACAGGGGAAGGTCACCCCTACAAACCAAGTGCTTAGCACTAGCTGTCTTTCCTAGCTGGGCACTATCAAGCTCGCCTAGGAAAAGACTTTCTCCATAATTCCTTGACTCCTATAGACTCCTAACCCTAACCTATTTATAGAAATGGAGCCTAGGAACAATTCCCAAGAGGTTGTACATTATGTACAGTTGGAATGTGTCCTAAACCTCCATTTCCTATTGACAAACTTAACAAAACAACAAATGCAAAGAAACAACTATCTACTAAAATAATTGAAACAGAACTAGAAAGATAAATGGCTACCACAAAAGGATTAATCTATTATTACCCTACATCCTACGCAAGGAACAATAACATATTCAAACCATTAAAGCTCTATTTTGGAACAAAATCAGAAATTCACTCTAAAACCACTATTTTTCTTCAACTTCACAAAGCTTCACTACAATACCATTGCAACCAACCAACTCTTAGGTCGAGGCATACCCTAAATAGGTTACAAAAATAGTTAAGCTCCTTTGGTCGGTCATGTAAGTGAGAAAGATGGAAAAGTTGTAAAATACACTGTGTTTTTCAACTTTTGCCAAAAATTAGAAAACTAAGTAAAAATGAGCTTGTAACTCATTCTCCCTTCCTCAACTTCTATCCTAGAGAAAAACTACATCCATTAACTATGTCCTCAACTCAATGGTCAACATGACCTTCTTGATAAACAACAAAACAAAAGAAAAGCATCCTAGACTTCCTAAATGCCTAAGATTTCCTAGGTGCTCCTGCACCAGTTACCCTCTCCTCCAAAATATTTGGAAGTATTCCCTTTCATCTATAGATTAGGCCTCATGTACCCTTGTGGTATATCTAGATGATACCCCTAGTTGAGCTTGTAAAGCCTAGTAAAAAATTATTGACCATACCCACTTGAGTAGGCTTGTTAATGCATCTTGCACATTTGATTATTTAGATCACCATCTCCACTTGAAACCGAAGGGTAGATATCCATTCAAATTTGAGCCTAGTACATTTTATTTTTCATTATTTAACTTTGTGTGTTTCTAATCTTTGAACATATTGCAATAACTTAAAAAGTATAAAAATAAAAAATATTCCAAAAAAACAAAAATCAAAGGTAAAATATCAAACTATCATAAGTATCCAATTATCAAATAAACAGAGCTAAAACAGATCTTTCATTGATATTATTTCATTTTCTTTCATAAGATTTGAGGAGTGGACAACTTTTTGGTATCTTGTCTTATCATTATCAAAGTTTATTAAAGTTTAATTTGGATCTCCTATGGGTAAAAGCACAAACCCGTATCACACTTTCATCCAACCAAATAATTTTGAGTGAAACAGTTTTTCCCTAAATAGTTTTGGGTGAAATTATTTTTCCTGAAACAACACATCCTATAGTGGCACATAATTTTTTTATTGAAACCCTTTCACTTGAAACAACAAAACAAAAATCTTCCCTCTCTTGATTAAAATGCAATTCAATTTACATGTATGTTTTCAATTGAAAGGGTTTCAATCAAAAGTGTTTCAGTCGACACCCTTTCACCTGAAACTATATATGTGGCATCCTTGTTGGCAACCACCTCATATTTTTTCAAAAATTTCTGAAACTTCCCACTTGAACATAAATAATGAAAATAGGTTGTATTTTTTTCAAAAAACTAAAAATACCCTTTTTAAAACTACTAAAACATATTACAAATTTTGAATATATATATATTGATTAGTTTTAATATGTATTTTTCTAAATAATGAAAGTAGGTTGTTTATATAAAAAATGAGGCTAATTCAAAATTTTAAAAAATACTAAAACATATTACAAATTTTGAAAAATATATGGTGCACTAGAGGAGAGAATCCTCTCCAAAAGGGTTTTTTTGAAAATGATAATAAAATTAGAAAATAGTTGACATCAAATGAAAACTATCAAATTTTAGTACATTTAACTTTCACATGTTATTGCAAGGAAAATATACATCATTTTTTTTATTTTTTTCCCATTCACTAGATATTGAAGTTATCTATTTGGGAAAAAAAATCAAGGGAAAATTAAATTATTTTCTATTTTTTCTTAACGTCCACTCAACGTCACTTTTTCTTGAAATTTTCAACAATTCAAAATCTGCTCTTAAATTTATTAAAAAAATCAAATAATTTTATGAAAATTTTAAAAATTAGAAGAATAAACTTCATTAAGAGTTCTACTTTTCATTAGTTTACATCATTTTTAAATTGAAAACATAAAGACCACTTTTATATCCAAAAGTTGAGAATTTGTGCTTGTGTTGGTTGATTCCTTTATAAAAGTGTGACACATGTTTGTACTTTTACCCCTATATTTTATCTTTATCTTATATCATTTATGGATATACTAGCTTAGAGCTTCAAATCTACTCTTGAGTTGGAAGCTCCATTCTTTATCAATTTTACTTGGACTCACAAGTCTAGTTCAAGTACACTTTATCAATCTTTATCTTTATCATCTTACTTGTACTCACATGTCTAGTTCAAATAAGAATATATCATGTTATCAATCAATATCATTATCATCATTGGAACATATAACTTAACTTTGGTCTATTTTGGTTCTGAGCAACAAGCATCAAAATTATTGATAGAAAATATTATTTTATCTAAGGTCTTATATTGCATATGCCAATTACAAGATCTCAATATAAGAAAAACATAGAATCCCACCAAGAAGAATCAAACATTCCAACAATAATGGGTCAACATGAGCAAGGAACATCTTCAAAACCACCTTTCCTTCATGACCAACCTTTAAGGGTTCCTTAATATGCAAGATGGTCAAGGACCTACAACCGAGGATCTTCTAGAATTTGAGCAAGATCCTAGAGCAATGAAAATTATGGAAATGCTATTTGAGAAAAATCTTGATCACTACCTTCAAGTGTTGGCACAAAAAGGTGCTAGAATATCCACCAATCTTATCAAGGATGTAGATCTCACTAATCTTGAAATAGGGCTAGAAAAAATTCAACCTAATTTCTAATTCAAACATCATCACAAAAGGTGGATTCTACTTTCACTTATTCACCACCATCTCCACCTAACACATATAAATTTCAATGGAAAACATATCAAGAGACACAATAAATCAATTTACACCAGAACAATCACCTACGTTTTCTAGATCTTATTTAAACATAAAAATATGCCCATTCCACTAAGTCAACCTCAACAACATTACATTCCACCAAGTCAACCTCAACAAAATTTCATGTCCAACCAAGTCAATCTCAACAACATTTCATCCAACCAAGTAAAACTCAATAATATTACATTCCCTTAAATAAAAAACAACATCAACATCAACAACAATATTAAATTCACACAAGTGCACCTCCATTAACATCTACACATGATTTGGTTCAACAAATTCAAGAGCTACAACAAAAGATGGAAAACATGGAAATTGGAAATATTCACTAGGAAGAGCTATACATTAGAAGACATATGTCCCTATCCTTTTGACAAGTCTTTGAACATGATCCCCTTCCCTCAAAACTTTGAAATGCCTAGATTTGACAAATACAAGGGAAGAGGTGATCCAAGAGAACACATAAGGGAATTTTACATAGCTTATATAGAGGTGTCGTATAATGATGCATATCTCATGCACCTCTTTCCTAGAAGCCTAAGAGGTCAAGTTATTGAGTGGTTTTCACATTTACCTCATGGGATCAAGACCTTTCATGAGTTGGCGAATAAATTAATTACACATTTTTCATATAACATTGAATACAAAACCTCCATGACTAATTTATGTAATGAAAAAAAAATGAGGGAGAACCATTTGTGTCCTTTTTACAAAGGTGGAGAAACATGGCAAGAAAATTCCCTTATCCTATTCTTGAAAAGCAACTTTTTCACATTTTCACCCAAAACCTAAATAATAAATTGGCCTTCCACCTAAGAATTCAATGTTTTAGTAACTTTGATGAGATCATTAAAAAGGGAATGGAAATTGAAAGACATCTTATTGACAAGGGTCTTGTGAAATTTTCTAAAGATCATAAGGATAATCCCTCAATATCTAAATATAAGCCTAGGATTTGGGTAAAAAATAAGAACATTGTCAATTATGGTGTGGTAGATGCAAAAAAGTTTTAAAATATTTAACCTTCCCTACAATTGGAAGCAATCAATCCTCAAAAAAATCAACATGGTAAAAGACCACCTAGGAAAAATAATCCTCCTAAAAGGCAATACCCTCCTTTAGGGGAATCTCTTGAATTTGCATGGAAAAATTGATCCAAGCTAAACATGGTGCCTTACTAGAAGTAAGAAATCAAGAACCAACAATTAAACCTCCATGATAAAAATAAAATGACTATTTTGAGTACCATAGGAACAAAGGACAAAAAAAAATTGATTGCTAATCTTATCCAAGATCTTATAGATCAAGGTGATGCCAGCATAGAAAATACACCTTCAATAAATGATGATCTCAAGATATTCAAGAATTATATCCTTGATTATGGAAAAAGTGAATCTTCAAACAAAATTAGTAATCCTAAAGGAGTCAATTATGTTATTTCCCCTTATGATTCGTGTCTCTATCTTATCCCCTTTAAACAAAAATCTTGAATGTACAGTATCTACACGTAGGGGTAAACCAACCCTTCAAGGGGATCAAGCTACGCCATCTTCAAAATTTTATTACAACCTCCTAGATCATCTAAATAAAATTCCAGCACAAATATCCATTCTAGATATTTTAAAAATATCTCTGACATTTAAGGAAATACTAGACAAGGACCTTCAAGAGTCTTTCACATCCAAATGCATAGATATTGCTCAATTTCAAGCCATGGTTAGACATATTTTAGCTCATCATCATTTCCTATTTACTGAAAAATACCTTTCTCTTGATGATCCATCTCATAATGAGGGCTTGTACCTTGAGGTCCTCATTCGTAGGCATAAAATCAAAGAGTCGTGATTGATGGTGGAGCAAGTCTAAACATTTGTACCCTCTAGTTAGTAAACAAATTAGTATACTCCAATAGTGTCATTGATTCTCAAAATAAAATCACCATAAAATCTTACGATGATGTTGAACGTGAATCTAAAGGAACAATAAAATTCCCAATTCAAGTTGGCCTTGCTATAGTGGATACCATTTTTCAAGTCTTGGGCATTGATCTCCCATATAATATTCTTCTTGGTCATCCATAAATACATTCCTTACAAGTTGTTCCCTCTATATATCATTAATGTCTAAAATTTCCCTATCAAGGTTCCGAAGTCACCATTCTTGGGGATCCTCACCCTTTTGAGTATTGTAAAAACTTGGAAGAAAAATATCACAAACCCACCCAAGTGCCTAACAATCAAGCAAATCCATCCTCATCATCTTACATAGATCCATCCACCTTATCCCCACTTTCTGATCCACACACCTCTCCTCCTGAGACCAAGGTTTAAGTTGATGACAATTGGTTAGGAGAATATAATATAAAAAAATGTTTCTTTTTGGGCCAACTTCCTCTTTCAACTAAAACATATGGTAGACCTAAACATATGCAAGATATATCAATTGTGTTTATCAAATATAAATCTACCACATTCTTGTGTTGGGGTAAATTTGGAAAAGAAAACATTGAAGATGATGTCTCAATATGGTTATATAAGGATGAAGAGGATCATGTCCTTATTATACCTATGGAAAACTATCCTAAAGGCCTTCAAATAATTAAGAATATGGGTTATCAAGGTAAAGGCCTAGGTCATCAAGAACAAGGAATCATTGAGCCTATACCTATCACAAGAAGCAATAATGATGAAGGGCTTGGATATAACTCCCCTAATAAGGTGCATTTCAAGCTAAAATCTAATCTAACTAAAGGAGCTAAGGCTCCTCCCATGTTTGAAACTCCTAATCAAGATACATTTCAAGGTTCCATGCATATCACAAATCTATTCTTAAGACATTTCATCACAATCTAAAGGGATTTCACTTATTTATCCTAAGCTTAAAAATTGGGATCGACAAGGTTTGTTAGTTCTAGATACATTCCAAAATGATGAGGCCATTGTAGAATCTATGGGATTAAGAGAAACTATACCTTTAGGAGATCATAAAGTTGGTTTTGTCATTGAGCTTGATGAGAAAGCATATTTTGGTGAAAATTTGAAACCTCTCTCACAAAAATAATTGAATATCATAAGGAAAAACTCTAAGGGAAATCATGATATATTATTATTTGAAGAAGAAAATATGAACCTTGGCCTTCCCATCATGTCAAATATCAAGAAAAATCCTTTATCTTGATATCTAAGGGTCACAAGAAGCAAACTTAGGTACAACTAAAAATCCTAAGATCACATATTTTGCAGTATGTTTATCATTTGATGAGTATATGGATCATAAGCTATCAAATGACAAATCATTGCATATCAACTAGCAAATGCACCTTAGATGTGGATCATCCCCTTATTTTAGAATTTCTTGAAAAATGTACTCCTTTAAATTTTCACACTATGTTTGCATCCCCTTAATTAATTGGACTTAATTAAGCCTTTTATTGGCCCAATTATGCATTCACAAGCCTAATTAATTTCATTTCTAGGAAGGGAAACCCACATTTAATCAATTTCTACACTTAATTACACATCTTAGAAAATGTGTCATAGGTTTAGGGCCTAGGACCCATTCGCCCTTGGGCGAATGGGTCCTACTTAAGTCTTGGATCCCATTTTTTAATATGTTTTTGGTCGCATTTTAATGATCTAAATTCAAATTTCAAAGGTCGACTTGTGGTGTTTAATTGTCAAGTAATTAAGGAAACACCTATAAATACAATTATTTTATTGATTCAAACTAAGCAACATTAAGGAAACTTTTACAAGAGAAAATATTATTGTCAAGAGAATCGAAGAGCTGATTTATTAGTCATTTATAGTAGCATTCAAGATCCTATCATGAAGTAAAAGTTATTTACATTCATGCATGTTTTTGAAGCTAACATTGTGATGTAGGTTTCAAGTTTTCAAGCATCAAATCAAGTGTCAAATCAAGCATCTAATCAAGCCATTTCATGCAAGATCCAAACCTTAGAGAGATGTGTTAGACTTCAATCCTCTAAGGGCAGCCATTGATGGTTTGGTGAGTTGTGACATAGATTTGTTCATTCATCATTCCTTGTATTTTGTCATTATATTTCATTTTCAAGGTTTGATTACTGAAACAGGGATTGACCAAGGCAAACCCCTATTCACCAAAAAAAAAAAAAAATTCTCCTCTCTTTGTGTTTTCAAATTTCTAGGTGAAGAAGGATTGAAAGTTAATCAAAAGAGAAATTTTGTAAAGTTGTCAAAGTAGTCAACATTGTCTCAAGCCATGAAAACTCAAATCCTGAATTTATTTTTGACTTTTTGGTAGTGAAACCTAGGGAAAACCACATCTCATATCCATCTCCAAAGGACCCCCGAAGTTGAGGAAAAACCTTGTACAAAGACCCATTCGCCCTTGGGCGAATGTCCTTCAACAGAGCCTGAAACCCACTTTTGAAGCCAGGTAAACACCATCCTAACCTTCTCAAATCTACTGGGAGATTATTGTTTCCATTAGTATTATGCTTTAAATTTGCATTTCAAGATTTATAATGCATAATTGAGTTTAGTAAGAATTTTTAGTTTGTCTCCCCCAAGTGCATTTTACGCATATTTTACCATTTTCTATCATAAGGGTAACAACAGATCTTCCAATAGGGCTGACTCACCTAAGGGTTGAAATTCAATCCTACCTTTGGGGATCTCTTTTCCTAATGAAATTATGAAAGTTTAATTGTATAGATCACATACCTTTTTCCACATTGATCACCCACTTACCTTTTCTATTTTTCATTTTGGTGAACCCAACATTCTTGCACTATACACTTTCTAAAAATTGGAGGGAATTCAAACCCTAGATCTAGAATCTGCATTAGTTTGCATTACATTGCATTAGTTTACATTTCATTTAGGGTTTTCAAAATTACATATTTTGAATTTCATTTACAGTTTTAAAATTGTATTTTGCATTGATTAAAACTTCAAAAATCTAAAAAAATTGCATACATATTACATTAATTTTGCATAGTAGTTACATATTAGTGTATTTTTAGGCATTTACATCAAAATACTTAGTCAAAATTGTACTCAAAAAGTTGTCACTCTCTTCACTATTTGTCACTAGTAAAACTTGAATTTAGACACCAAAATCTGGAAAAATTTGTCATAGAAACCAGAGTTTGCAACCTAAAATAGGGAACCTAAGCAGTGAACTTCAAACTCATATTTCAATATTTGAAACCTCTATACAAGGACTCATTCATCCTTGGAAAAATTTGTCCCTGTATAGGTGTCCTGGCAAGATTCTAGGTGCCTTTTTTGTGTCTCTTTTTGTATTCTACTTTCGTTGTTACAACTGCATTTTGAAATTCTGAAACTTTCTTATTTGAATGTTAAAGAAAGTTGTTATTTTGGGTGCAATATTGAGGAAAATTGAAAAAGTCATTTTTTGTTTCAGTATTATATTATTCCAAATCTTTGGTCATTTTCTTTACTTTTTACATGATTGCATTTTTTATATAGATTAGTCTTCATTTTGCAAACTTTGAAAACTATAAAGTATCCCAAAACATTAAACAAGAAACTACACACTAAATGATAAACCTTGGAGAAAGCATAGTAATCTAGTCATGTTAGATCTCCTTCCACAAGAATCTTGTATACTTACCAAGCCCTTTATTTGTGACAACTTTGAAATGTTAGATGAATCCCTTGAGGAATTCATCTCACCTAGATCATCCACTAAAGCTTTGATGCAAGAGGATGCAATCATAGACAATCATGACTATCCTAGTTGTTCTTCTCTCGATACCTCTCCTACTTGTGACGAAGGTATCTTGGTGTTAGAAGATACAACAATTGAGCATCATGAGAATATTGTTTGTCCCTCTTCCCCTACCCCGCCCATTTGGGAGGATATTATGGCACAAGAAGATGAGATCATTGACGCATTCCTTAATATCACCTTGCCTAGTCTCCATTCATCTCCCAACATCTCTCCCACTTGTGAGAATACTTTAGTGAAAGAGATTGCAATCAAGGATAATCATTATAATCATAGTTTTTTGCTCGTGATACCTCTCCCAAAGGCAAGACGTTGAGTCTAAAACTCATAAAATACCATAGTAACCCGCAGGTCAATTTTCCTCCAACGATTTTAGTCTCTTATTTTTCCTTATGCCAAAATCTTAGTTATGAATTCCATGAATATGCTAACCTCAATTGATGTGACCATAATGTCTCATAAGGTGGCAACTATAGCAATATTTTATCATTAGATTTAAATCAACTCATCCTTTCCTTCTCACAACATGTCTAGAACTAACTCAACAAAAATCTTCAATTTGAAATATCAATGAACTCCCAAAAATTGAAATCTTCAATTACAATTTTTAGATCACCAATCTTTCCGCACATTGGTGAATTCTAAATGAATCCACTTGGTATTGGCTACAAAGAAATCCTTCTTTGAAACCAATTTTCCCTTAGGGTTTTCATCCTAGGGTTTCAACTTGAGAAAAACACCCAACACACTCATTAGAATATGAAATTGTTAGAAGATATGAATTTCTCCTTAGCAATTCCATTTTATACTGCCTTTTTCAAACATTCAACAAATGATAATTTATTTCACCTATAAAGTGACTTTATAATTTTAATTTTCTATTTGGCCCCAAAATAATTCACTTTAAGCATGCCTGAGCTCGAGTAGTACTGGGATGGGTGACCTCTCGGGAAGGCCCAATGCTTCACCTCTATGAGCATCACCTAGATGAAATGAGTGCTAAATGGACCATTCATTTTCATGAGAGATGGATTGTGGTGAACCACTAGTCATGAATCATGGGTCAATGAGTTTGACTCATAAAACTACATAGTTCAATCCTAATAGAAATATCACAACCTCTCCTACTTGTGACGAAGGTATCTTGGTGAAAGGATATACAACCATTAAGAATCATGAGAATCTTGTTTGTCCCTCTCCCAATTCTTCTCCCATTTGGGAAGATATTGTGCCAAATGAATATGATATCACAAATACATTTCTTTCACAATATGGTATAGATGAAGAAGCTAAGTCAACCTTTGATTTTCCCTCGTTAGAAAATCATCAACAATAAGTCACATCTACTAAGATTATGAACGCACAATTAGCCATTAGATATCCAAAAACTCCTCTTGTACCTCCCCAAAGTCCTTTAATTATTGGACCTTCTAAGTCACCTCCTGAGCCAATTCTCATTAGAAGACCTCCAAAACCTCTAGGGACTATCTTAAATTTTATAAGGAAATATTGTAGTAACAATGTTTTGCAGCAACCGAGTTATAATACTATTGCTCACACATATAATACAAGGAATAATAGGCAACCACAAACCATACCTACTTCATTACCATTACCTCAACCTATCTTTCCTAGTGCTCCTCATTTTCCTTTGCATAATGAAAAGGAGTATGATCTTGTGGAACAACTTAGAAACACTCCCACTAAGATTTCTTTATGGGATATTATTCAAGCTTCACCTAGTTATCATAACATGCTTCAAAATGATTTACAACAAGTTGTTATCCATCCTAGAGTGCAACCAAATGATGTAGCAACCCTAATTCAAGGTATGAACTCATTCATCTTAGACATTACCTTTCATTAAGATGAATTACCTCCATTGGAAATATAAAAACAAAATAGGGCTTTGATGATAGTGGCCACCATTAACAGGTTTGGGATTAAGTGTACCCTTGTTGACAATGGTTCAACACTCAATGTTTTTAGTGTAAACCTTTTAGATAATATTGGAGTGGAAAAAATCCAAATTCAACCAAATTCTTTATCTATCCATGGATTTGATAATGTGGGAAAACAACCACTTGGTGTGATAATATTACCTATTAAAGCTGGAAAGGTTATGTTTCAAACTCCCATCCATGTCATGCCTAATAATCTCTCATATAATCTTCTCCTAGGTAGACCATGGATTCATTCAATGAATGTGGTGCCTTCAATGTTACATCATCTAGTGAAGTACACTTATAACAACAAGGTTTATATGATAAAATCCAATCCTGAGCCTGTGAGTTGTTTACAAATTGAAAAAGGAATGACAAATCCTCTTAGAACATTGACACCAACTACAAAAGTGGAACCAATAAAATAAGAATAAGAGAAGTGTTTATCATCAATCACAAAACTATTGGACGATGATTGGGGTTCATTAGACTTTGCACCTACATTCATGGGAGAATACAAGATTACACACAAATCAGGAAAAGAGAAAGAAGTTGACATAATGTCAACACAAGTTGATTCATCAAAAGCATGTGAGTCCTCAAATTTTACCAAAGAAGAGGAAAACACAAATAATACATCCACATATGATGAGTGTGATCATGAGAAACCACCAAATCCAAAAGAAATGGAAAAACTTTATGGAAGAGGTTATGAGATTTTGAAACAACTTGGCTATAAAGGAAAAGGATGCAGTGTTAAAGAACGAGGTATTCATGTCCCTATAGAGCTTACCTCACAAGAACAAATAAGAGGTCTTGGTTATTGTCCTTCGAAAGAAACAAAAGAATCAAAGAAACATTCACTTAATATCAATGCCATCACACAAAACACTCCTAGGAAAAATATTGCTTCATCTCCAAACACATGTCTTAGTGATGATTGGGGTGCATTAGATTTTACACCTTCCTTTAAATGAGAGTACAAAATCTCACAATCCAGAGACTCATGTGTATGTATGACACCTTATAGTAAGTATGAAGTATCTATGTCACAAAAGAAAGGAACATCTTCTATCATTGACCAAGAGGGTACCTTGTCAAGGATTCTCCAAGCCTGCTTGATATCTCTCCCTCCAAGAAGACGAAAGAAATTCTACAATAAAAGTTTATTTTGTGCATATCATTGAGTGCATGGTCATTCAACTAATGAATGTAAGGCTTTGAGTAATAAAATTCAACATCTTAAGGATTGTGGTGCTCTTCCTTGTGTTGATGCACCTATTTCCCCTAATTGATAATGATTTTCATCCTATCATGTTGCTCATCACTATGTGGCATTCATGTCTTTTTATGTCTCTCTCATTGCTTTTCATGGTGGTATGATTTTAGGTGCAACCATATTTATCTTTGCAGCAACATGATAGTTCTTGGTAGTTGTCTTTGTCTCTATGCTTGGGGGGCAAGGATAACTAGTATTTGGAGGTGTGCATTCTTTTCCAGGATCCCCTCTTCCTCTCTTTCTACTTAAAGTACCAACAAAGAAAGTATGTCGATATTTTAAGTGGGGAGAATATTGCCCCCCGATCATTGTTTGCATGTTCCTTTTTTAGTGATGATAGCATACATCTCATAGGAAGTGTGACCATTACATTGGAATTATTGGCATTAATATTTTTACATTTCTTGCTCCATTTTGTTCATAGAGGTTGAATTTAGTGTAGCATTAGCATAGCATATTGATCATGTTGTGGTGCCTTATCAAAGTTATCAAGGAGTATAACTTTTGGTATGGTTGACGTATGGGAGCCTGTAGACCTGGCATGACTTTCCCATCACCACTTGTTTTGTGGGATACACCTTGTAGACCTAGCGTGTGTTTCTCATATTTATTTGTCTTGGGGGTTCACCTAATGTATATCGGACTACACTAGCCCTTGCAAGCATATTTTTCATTGCCATCAAGCATAACACAACTTGTTTTCCTATGGAGACATGTGTTTCAGAAGTGATTTTACATTCTTATGAGTGCATTTAATAGACGCAGCATAATACAACTTGCTAGTTCATATCTTTTGCATTCAATTTTGATATTGTATGTTTGTGTATCTTGTCTTGCTACTCATATCATACATTCATGTGTGTCCATTTGTGCTCATGTTGATTTGCCATGGGATCTTGATCTTGGGGGCTTGCACAACCTCCTTGATATTTTTCATCCTATCCCATCAAAATTTGTGCACTTGGACCCATCTTGACATATATTTGTTTACTTTAGTGTGAGTCTGAGTGTAAGTCCATAATCTCCCTAAAGTGGGGGCTAAATGTAGTGTTGAAAAATGTACTTTACATTTTCACACTATGTTTGCATCCCCTTAATTAATTAGACTTAATTAAGCCTTTAATTGGCCTAATTATGCATTCACAAGCCTAATTAATTTTGTTTTCCGAAAGGGAAACCCACATTTAATCAATTCCTACACTTAATTACACATCTTGGAAAATGTGTGTCCTAGGTTTAGGGCCTAGGGTGAATGGGTCCTCCTTAAGTTTTGGATCCCATTTTTTAATATGTTTTTGGAAACATTTTAATGATCTAAATTCAAATTGAAAAGGTGGGCTTGTGGTGTTTAATTCTCGGGTAATTAAGGAAACACCAATAAATACAGTTATTTTATCAATTCGAACTAAGCAAAATTAAGGCAACTTTCACAAGAGAAAAGATTATTGTCAAGAGCATCAAAGAGCGGATTTATTAGTCATCTACAACAACATTCAAGATCCTATCATGATGTCAAAGTTATTTGCATTCATGCATGTTTTTGGAGCTAACATTGTGATGTAGGTTTCAATTTTTCAAGCATCAAATCAAGTGTCAAATCAAGCATCCAATCAATAAATTTCATGCAAGATCCAAACCTTAGAGAGATATGTTAGACTTCAGTCCTCTAAGGGTAGCCATTGAGGGTTTGGTGAGTTGTGACATAGATTTGTTCATTCATCATTCATTGTCATTTTTCATTATCTTTCATTATCAAGTTTTAATTACCAAAACAGGATTTGAATAAGGCAAACCCCTATTCTCCAAAAAACTAACAATTTTTCTCCTCTCTTTGTGTTTGCATATTTGTAGGTGAATAAAGATTGAGATTTGATAAAAAGGGAAATTTTGTAAAGTTGTCAAAATTGTCGTCAAGCCACGAAAACTCAAATCCCAAATTTATTTTTAACTTTGTGGTAGTGAAACATGGGGCAAACAACATATCTGATCCATCTCCAAAGGACCCCCAAAGTTGAGGAAAAACCTTGTACAAAGACCCATTCGACCTTGGGCGAATATGTCCTTCAACAGATCCTGAAACCCACTTTTGGAGCCAAGTAAACACCATCCTAACCTTCTTAGATCTGTCAGAATATTGTTGTTTCCATTAGTATTATGCTTTAAATCTGCATTTCAAGTTTTACAATGCATAGTTGAGTTCATTAAGCATTTTTAGTTTATCTCCCCAAAGTGCATTTTAGGCATATTTTACCATTTTATGTCATAAGGGAAACATCAGATCTTCCAATAGGGTTGACTCACCTAAGTGTTGAAATTCAATCCTACCTTTGGGGATCTCTTTTCCTAATGAAATTAGGAAAGTTTAAGTGTATAGATCACATAGATTTTTCCACATTGATCACCCATTTACCTTTTTCTATGTTTCAATTTTTAACATTTTCTCTTAACACTTCTAGAAGTTATTTTTTGATGGCTCTCACACTCAACATGAATATAGGACTTGGTGATGGTGGTGTTAGCACATCCAAATTGCTAAGAAATAATGAGTTATTTCTCCTCTTGAAAAGTAGAAAAACTAATCTAATGTTCCTTTATAGTCAGGTCTTGACCATGCGAGATAGTGAAGTGATTGTTGTTAATGCGTTTCAACAAGGGACCTATATTGTTAGACTTTCTAGAAATAATTTCAGAAACATGCAATTGAAAACAATAGATTTAACAGTTCAGGAAAAAAATTGCATTTTTAGATTACAATAAATTTATATCAATAAAACGCTCTTTCTCAATGATTCCAAATTGATGCTAAAGAAAAGTCAAAAGATAAGAGGGTAACAAGAAGGAATTGAAATGGATTATAACTCTAAATGGACAATAATAAAACTTATTTCATCAATCAATTCTTAATGTTTAAACAAAATCTTTCAAACCACTATCAATGCAAATAGTCATTCACACTATGTTGTTAACAATGATGCAATCTTCTAAGGAAATGTAACCAATCGTAATATTTTCATATTTTATCTATTCAGAAAATCATCAAACATGTGTAGATCTGAGATAAAATATTACTTAATTCTAGAATGATATACAAGATTTCATTAATTTATCATTTTAGATGGGATAAAATAGTCATACCATAACCCATACACTAGATTGAGACACATGCAAAATAGATATAATCCTTTGATTTATGAAAATGTGATCTTCACAAAGTCAGTAGAAAAACCCATGCTGAGAATGCATATGTTTATTGTGCAATAATACATCAAAATTGAATCCTTTGAAATGATCTAGCATCAAAATTATATAGGACGTTGAGTTCTTGAAATTGTGGATCTAAACAAAAAGAAAACTAGAACTAACTTCAACATTCTAGATCTATCCAAGCTAAACTGAAAATAAAACTTGAAGCCAATTGGGTGCCCCAGTTTTAGTTCCAATTCACTAAACCTAAACTAAGGAAAAACAAAGCTAACTAAAAATAATTAAAATTCAATGCTAGTTCTAATTTTACAAGCTGGGCATTGGATTATTACAACATTTTATTTCAAAATAAAACATAGAAACATTAGAAATTTCTATCTTCGGACAGTTGGAGAAGCTGATAATGAATGCCAATATTACTTTGTTCATTTTTCCATTGATGGTTCCTAGTGATACTGAAGCTTAATCTTTGGGTCAAAAGTATAATTTTCCATCTGTTCTTGTAAGCTACCAAAGGTGGTCAACTCTTCTTGGAGGGATTGGATTTTTCCCTTTTTACTCATCATCTTATCAATGGCAACCCGGGGGACTTGACCCTACATTTGTTTTTTAATTCTTCTACTATTTTGTTGGGATCCTTTATCAAAAAAGGCATCTCGTAGAATGTGCAGTCTAATTCTTCCATGAATTGGTGGATCTTACTCATGGGTTTCCCTACCAAAATTTTATTCTTGTTCAGCTTAGACTTGCATTTATTTAGAACCTCGACTCTTAATTTTGTAGCTCTCAACCATTAAGGAGCTTATTCTGATCTTATTCTTCAATTATTGTAGCCTTGAGTAGACCTTCCATAGGTATTTCATTTACTTTTTGTAAAATTGGGATGTAATCCTCCCAAACCAATAATTCCTTGTCTATAAACACTTCAATTTGCTAGGCTAAATTGTCCTCAACACTAATGGAGTGATAGGAATTTATTGATTTCTTCAACACTTCATTAGCTAAAGCCAAAAAATCATACTTCCACTGCTGAGCTACTGGGATCCATCCTTTTGGGTTAGAATACCCGACTTCTCCCTTTAGTGCAACTTGCAATGTGGACTCAAAAGTTGCCATATCCACTAGTCCAATTTTTTTTTTATGTAGGCCATCAATTGGGCCACTAGAGCTTTGAGCTCCTCTTTGGTATTCTCATCCTTTTGTATCCTCTTTAGGATACTAGAACAAACATCTGAAGAGATTGTTGCTCTCCTTCCCTTATCTATACTCCCAAGTCAACTTGTCTAATCTGGTAGTCTTTAGGCTATTTCTCAGACTCGAGATTATCCACCAGCAAGATGACTATTTCTGTAGTTTTGTTCCCGTGCTCATCCGTGGTGATAGTGGATATTCTTCTGATCCTTTTTTCCTCACAAGAGACTGGAAGGCTTCTGATAAAATTCTCAAGATTCAACTTTGAGCTTCCTTCCACATATGTCCTTTTCCTCCTTTAGATTGTATGACTGAGCCAAATAGGCATGAAAGCAAACACTTCTCTAACAAGGGAAGAGATGATCTCGGTGTTATGGGAGCCTTTTGAATCAACTTGCTCAGTCTCTTGTTGTTATGTTTCAGCTCTGATCTCTTCTTCTCCTAGGACCTATTCATCATGAGTCTCTCCCACCTGGTCCACTTCCTACTCTACATATTCTTCAACTATAGTTTCTCCAACTCAGGGACCTCTCTCTACACTTCCTCTTTTGTGGGGATCTCTCTTTGTATCTCCCCTTCTTCCATCACTGCTTCTTTTGTTAATGCCTTGATGGGAGCTTCTTCCTCTTTGGTAGGTGGCTCATCTTTTGGGATAGGAGGAGGAGGAGAATCTGGAGGAGGAGATGGGGGAGGAGAAGGAGGAGGAGATGGATGTGGATCATGTGGTGATTTTGGAGAGGGAGAAGATGAAGGTAGAGGATATTCATGTGGAGGGGAGTAAGAATAAGTTTTTTGAGCCTCCCTTTGAGAAACTCTTTCTTGAATGGCCTCTCTGGTCCTTTTCTTTCTAACCATAGTTTTTCTTTCTTCAATTTCCTCCTCAGTTGAACGGATAGCTATTGGTTCTTTCTCTTTTCTTTTCTTCCTTGCCACTTTGGGAGGTGAAGCCCTTTTTTCCTTGATTGTAGCAGCAGAGTATCCTTGACCTAATTTCTCTTCCTTTGCTACTTTTGCAAGTTTTGGTAGCTTCATCATAGGAGAAGGGTGCATAATCCAATTAAGAGAACAATCTATGACACCTGTTTCCCTTGTTGACTATTGTCATCTTCATCTACCAAACAATCTTCATTAAAGATTGGTTGATTGTAGATGTATTGCCCATTGTAAAGGGATCCAAGAGCTTCCCATTTTCTTTCACATCCTTAGGCACTCAAGCCTCCATTCATGACTTAATCAAATTTATTGTCAATCGAAAATAGTCTTTCATTCTTACCTCAAACTCTTCCTCACATTTTTCCCAATGGTCTTCTACTTTAGGCTCATGAATGAAGAAAGAGCCTATTACCTTGTTGATCTTGTCGATTGTGTCAAATCTACCCCAAGCATCATTATACATCACCAAGGAGTACCTTTCCAATTTTGTTTTTGAACTCTTGGAATTCTACATATTAGCACATGAATACACTCCCATTTTGATTGGGAAACTATATCCATACTCGTGTTTCCCTGCTATTAGTTGGTGAATCTTAGTCACCTGTTTGAAAACTTCCAACAATATCATCTTATCTGATGGGTACCATGGAAGCCTATATGGACTCTTTTGGAAGCCAACCACTTGGACTTATGTGAAGGTTCTAAACTAGATATACCAATTCCCCCAACTCTTGAGTATTTTCATGGCTTTGTTGGAGATCCTCCCAAAGAAATCTCCCTCCAACCCTCTGATCATAGCATATAAAATGTTGTCATTGATAACATAGAAATGGGTATAACTATCCTCCAATTTCATTTGAGGATAATGCTCATAGATGGTTACCTCCCTAAGCTAGAAGGAACCTACTCTATCTAGACTAGGGAAAGTGGCTTGAGAATCCAATAAATAAACCAAGTAGGAAGTCATGTAGAACTTGGACGTTTGAATCTAATAGTCTTTAATTATTCATGGATGGTGTCACTGATCAGTGTGGCCCAATCAATTTTATCCTTCTTGATGTCATTGATGATCATGATGAACTTAACCATCCACATGTGGAAATCCCTAGCATGATGGTACTCGAATACCCTACTCAATAAGATAATCAAGTCCTTGATATCCTCCTTGGATTCACTTATGTGTTGGACTTTGGCCATTTTGAGGGTCACCTTTCTAGGGTTAATCAACATCTAACTATTAATGTGGTTGAGGTTGTTTTCCTCATTGTCATCAAATTATTTCATGGTCTTCTTCATATCAATTGCCTCATATTGGGGAGAGTCAGGAATCCTAAAGACCTTTCAATCGTATCTGAGCTAACATTGAGCACCACTTCTCTTGTTGATCCTATTATCTTTTTACTTCTATGGTTATAATAATGGGTGCATGTCAGCACCATCTCTAGCGATTGCACATTCATTGGGAAAGCAGCTACCTCAACCAATCTAGAGTTTGCCAACGTTGTGGCAACACAAGTCCTAGTCTCTTCATCATTTATCCTTCTTTTGAATTCATCCATGTCTATATGTCCAAGGTTGGTATCATCAATCTCTGTGTAGGGAGAGAACATCTTGGATGGTGGATGGTACCCCTTGTATTGGTACTTCATTTCTAAAGAATCCTTGGGAAGCATATCTCCTGCATATATAAAAAAAACACCATGTGTTACAATAAATCTATCTCAGAAGAAAACACACCTTTTAAACAAAGTTATAGTAGTTAAGATATACTTCATAATGTAAAGCAATAACTTATTCAAATAATAAAAAAAGGAAAAATAAAAGTTTTGGGGATCGGGCCTCTGGCCTACCTCTTAAAGCCTACCAAATGGTTAAAACATTCTTCCTGAGGGAGATCCACTTTTTCTTCGATATGTTGGGATTCAAGTGTTGGGTGTATAGTCTATCATTTTCTTGCAACAAACATAATCCTTTAAGAGGAGTTGTCGACTAGTGACATTTGAAATATGTTGAAGTATTTTTAGTAGTTGGGGATCAAATATAAAACCTACCTATTGTTCACAACAATTTCATGGGTTTCAAACGTAAGTCCTAATCAACAACACCTAAAAATATTTTAAAGGCTGTTGGGAATTGGTGATTGAGCATGTAATATAATGTTTATCCTGCAAATTTAGTATTTGGTAAAGGGTGTTCCCGATTCTTGACATTTGAAAATTCTACTTCCACTTCGGGATTGGTTTTCAAACACTTCACTTAAGACTTCATTGAAACATGCTTTTGAGAATAATGTTTAACCCATTTTGACTAAAGGGTTTTTCCCTGTTGATTTTGGGTGTCGAGGATCAGGTGGATCGATTAACATCTACCTCTATAAGAAGTTAGTTAAAAGGTACACCCGATCAGTTACTTTTGAAAGACCTTATACAAGTTTTTACTATGGGTTTAAATCAAACTTTGAGGATCGGTACTCCAATTTATCATTCATCATTCATCATTTTATAGGTAAGACACATCCTCTACCATGGAAACCCGAAACCTGAGACTTTGGATACTAAAACTCATAAGCTTAGGAAGGATCGATTGTTGGGCATCAGAGATTTCATATAACTCTTATCACACCATTGGCTAAGGAATAAGCCAATCTTTTGACACTCGATACCTAAATGAAAACTTACCTCAAAAATGCTAAGGCATCAAAACTAATCAAGGTCGAGGCTCGACACATGATTGGATGATTTCATAAACATCCTCAATTGGTGCATTGAGAGAAAAATTGTTCTTTTGACAAGAGAAAGAAAAAAATTTAAAAATGAAGAGAAACAAAGAAAATCCAACAAAGCGAAATAGAAAATCGATCAAAAATAACAACAAAAAATGAAACAAAAACACAAGAACACACCTGCGCAAACCCAGGAAGGAGCCATTAAATCCCTCAAAAAACCAAGTAGAAGAATGATCTAACTTGGTAAAATGCAAGGAAAGAGGGGATAAAACAACACACACAACACCATGCAGAGCACAAAACATCAAAACCTAAGTGATGAAAAAACTAGGAATGAGTCACAAGCATAAACAATGGAGGACAACACATGCACAAGAGAAGGGTTTCCTTCGCAAGCTAAAATAGTTGCAGAGCTCAAGGACACAAATAGCATAGAGTGAATGTCAAAATGAGCATCATAAACTTAATAAAACCATTTGAATACTCCAAAAAGATTACATTAATTGCCATAAATACTCTCTGTCAGTGAAATAATTTTTCCCAATTGATGTGACTGGTGTGACACTCAAGGCGACAAGACGTCACCATTGTTGGGTGTTCAGGATTAGGGGTTAGCCTTAACGAATACCTAATACACAAAACCTTGAACCTGCAACAAGTGACATGGAGCACTTGACAGACATAGGGTGTTAGGACTGACCTATATGGCATGCCATATGGAAAATCTTGATATCCCAAAACCCGAAAAGGTACTCAAAAAAAGTGAAAACAAAAAGGAGGAAAGGAGTAAGGAGAGAGTAGAGAGATGGGAAGGAAGAAAATAAAACAAAGGAAAAGAAAGGAAAGAATGGAACAACAAAAACACACCCAAAAGAAGAGAGGGGGCCCCATTTTGTTAAAAAATAAAATGGGGCATGAGTGAAAGGCATGACAAATAGTAGCCAAAGAACAAAATGCTTGAAAAAAATTTCTTCCTCAAAAAATTTCAAACAGGCTTAAACTCAAAGGAATTAAGAACCCAAAATTAAGAAAAGGAGCCCATGTCAATCCAAGTATTTGTCACTTGTCTCAATAAGATGCTTGAATCTCATAGTGTGTGCACATGATTTATTCCTTTCAAAATAGGATATCCAAAAAATAGAATGAACTATGACTCAAGACAAATGTTTGATATTGCCTTTCTCCCAACTATTTTATATATATGTTATCTCCTTTTCTCTCTTTTTTTAGAACCTAGTTGGTGTGATCTAGGCATAGCTTTGATGCTAGCTAGGCATCCATAGCCCAGACAGAGACACCTTTGATTCCTTGAAGCATAGATCTACTACTAGCCAGGAACCCATAGCTCTGGTACAAAGGTTATTTGAATTACCCATTTTATTAATAGTTTATCCATAATCTTCTTTTTTTTTATAATATTTTTTGTAGGCTATTACCCACTGTTGGGTTGGGAATCACTACGGTCACTAACAAAGACAACCATATTTATATTTTCTTGAGTTCAAAGGTTATAACTATTCACCTTTAATCTAGATGTTGACTTTGTTAAGTTTGTAGATATTAGGATTCAGGGAACTAAATTCAAGGATTCATTAGCTTCACATACTAGAAAATCTAGGACTTCCAAGCTTAATAAAGGATTAGTAAACTTTGAACTCAAAAATGAAAAGGTTTGAACATAGAAATATTGTAGGCATCATATTCTTGATTGATATTCTGACCCAAAATACCCATGAAATCCCATGAATAGAGAGGGTGAACAAAAGAAAAAGGAAACGACGAGAGCAATAGATGAAACAACAAAAAAAATAGAAAAAGAACAAAAACAAATAAACCTAGCCTAACCATTCACAAGAAGGAGCCCAACCCTTCTTAAGATCCAAAATAATGCTTGAGGAACTACCCATTGACAAGCAATAGGGTCGGTTCTTTAGTCATAGTACTGATCCTAAAGGTATTTTCCCCTAAAATCTCAAATATCTAATAAGGGCCCATCCAAATTTAATTAAACTTTGAATCACTTCCTTTCTTTTCTTTAGACTTATCCCAAACCAAGGCAAGATCTAAAATCCTAAAAGACTTTATTTTAGCCCTTTTTTTGAACCACCATTTGACTATGGCTTGATGTTTTGAAACATGCTCGAGACCAGTATTTCTCTTTTCTTCTAGATTTAGCAGGTTCATCAGCCTAACCTAAACTTTATCATTAGTGTCTAGATAACTCTCCATAAACTTCAAGGTATGAATTCTGATATTCATGGGAAATATGGGCTCTAAACCATAAACCATCTGGTAAGGGGATGTACCTAAGACATTTTTGGTTCTAGTTCTATCAGACCATAATGCAAACTTGATGTGAGAGTGCCAATCTTTCCATTTCTTGTCTAATAGTTTCTTAATGACACCTATCAAGTTTTTATTAGTCGACTATGTGACTCCATTACCCTAGGGATAATAATTTGATGAATATTTCAAAATTAATTTACATTCAAAATCCCATTGCAATAATTGAACCGATGAAAAAGAGGAACCATTATCACATACCAGAACAAACGACATTCCAAACCTAGACATTATGTGATCCTCTAAAAATTTGATTACCACATCCATTGTACTTTGTCTATAAGTGATTGCTTTAGACCATCTTGTGCAGTAATCCATAGCTACCAGAATAAACATGTGCCTTATAGATGAGTGGGGGTATATCATTCCTATAAAATCCAAGCCCCATTGGGCAAAAGGACGTACCTCATACACAAGCTATAGTGGCATGGTTGCATTTCTTTCTTTATTGTCTCTTGTTTGACATGCATGGAAATTCCTAACATGCTAAAAGGCATCCTTGAAAAGAGTGGCCAATAATACCTTAACCTTAATATCTAGTGAGTAGTATCTTCAACCAACCCATGGCAAGTTCTAAATTTATCATGAAATTCTATTAGCACTTAAACAAGTGCTTCTTTATCCAGGCATCTTAGGTAGACACCCTCATAACTTCTTTGGTACAAAGTCCTAGCTTTCACCATACATGCTTGGATCTTGATCCTTAACACTCTTCTTTGAGTTGCATTTATGTTGCCAGGGCATTTTTTTTGCAATAGGTACTGAACAATATCTTTATACCATATGTTTGAGATAATATCTCATTATGTGTATTGCCAACACACCAATTGCTTATTCTCTTCAACCAATGTTTTTGACAATCCCTAGCCTCTTACCAACTTCATTGATTGAATTTCCATATCAAACTCTTTTAGAATAGTCATCCATTTACCTCTTTGTTCTTTGAGCTCATTTTGCATCAGCATAGACTTGACTATGGCATCTGGGACTATGGCTACCACTTTGCTCCTTAAGATGTAATGTTTGAACTTCACAACTTTTACTAGAGAAAATAATTGTTTTTCTAAGTTGGGATACCTAATTTTTGTATTTTTTAATGGAGAACTCATGAAATCTATTGGCCTTTCATCACTATCTTCTCCCTTTTGAGTTAAAACATTTGCACAAGAATGTTCCAAAGTGAAATTATAGATATTAAAGGGCTTGGTGTAATCTGGATTGGCTAATACAGTTGTGCTAATTATAATTTCTTTAATTTCTTGGAAAGATTTCTTTGATTTTGTGGTCCACTTGATATTTACATCTTTCTTCAACATATCATTCAATAGATGTACAATTTATGTAAATCCACTGATGAATTTTCTAACAAAGTAAAACTTTCCAAAGAAATATTTTAGATCTTTTTTACTTTTTGGAAATGGTAAATTCAAAATGGAATCAATTTTGTTAGGTTCTATTGAAATGCCTTTCTCAAAAATTATATGATCTAGGAGCTTTCCTTCAGTAACTCCAAAATGGCACTTCTTTGGGTTTAGTGAAATACCTAATTCCTTACATTGTTGGAGGATCTTACTCAAGTCACTTACATGGTCAACTCTATTCTTGGAGAACACTATGAGGTCATCCATGTATTTGATGATACATTTCTCGATCAATCCCTTGAAATCTATATACATCACTCTCTAGAAATTAGCTCGCGCATTAATGAGGCCAAAAGATATTCTTTGATATGCAAATGTTCCCCATTTGGTGGTGAATGTTGTCTTTAATATATCTTCCTCTCAAACCATTACTTGATTGTAACCATAATACCCATCTAGGAATGACATCATCTGAAATCCATTTACTATTTATAAAACTACATCTAGTGAGGGTAGCATATAATTATCCTTCTTAGATGCCCGATTTAGATTTTTGAAATCAATGCATAGTTGAATTTCTCCATTTTTCTTTCTTATGGGTACCATATTTGTGACCCAAGCTGAATGTCTTAGTGGGTAAATTATTTTGGCACTCGACAGCTTCTAAACTTCCTTCTAAATCAATAGCTCAAGTAGGGCATTGATAGGTCGCTTCCTTTGGCTAAAAGGACTAGTTTCCTTCTTTAGAGGAATGGTGTGAGTAATCACTGAGGCATCATAAGTCTTCAATTCTTCATAGCTCCAGATGATCACATCTTTATAATATTTTAGAGCTTTTACTATACCATTTATTTCCTCTACAATACAAACCTGACCAATTAAAACCTCTCTTTTATCTTTCGTGTCTCTTAGAATTTGAGAGTTGCACTTACCTCCTCCTGAATCAGGGGTAAATTTTTGGGGTATTTCTACATTATCTTGGTCAAATACTCTTTCTAAATAAACAATTCCTTTAGGAATATTGTTGGTCTTCAAATTGATAATGTTGTCCTTAACCATTTCAAATGGATCCCTGTCACATTCGTTGATGATTTGAGCAGCACAAATTCCTGAATTGATGATGAATTCAAGGATATGTTGATCATCTTTGAACACTTTAAAGTTGGTAATGTTGTTTGAAATGGATGGTGTAGGTATCACCTCTACTGAAAATATCTTCAAACGAGATTCGACCATAGGTTGTAGAGAGTTGGTTGAGATAGCAAGAGCATCTATAACATAGTTTTTTTTCTTTTGGGAATGATCAAATCTATTATTATAGGTAGATAACCTTTTGTCATGGTAGGAATAGTGACTTCTGACTTTCCTTATGACCAACAAGGATTCTCCTTCTATGAAAAAAAATTTAAATTTCTCTTGATGAGCCAACAATAGCCCTCTTATTAATGCTTTGTATCTGGTTGCATTGTTCGTACAAGTAAATTGTAGCATGAAAGAACCTAGAAATGACTTTCCTTGTGGGTTGATCATCTCAATCCCATCATTGTTTCCTTGCTTGCACTTAGATCCATCAAATATGAGTTTCCACATCATTTTATTTTCAGGGACTGGTGATTGCAGCTCTTCCCATTTTATAGGAGTATATCCTTGAGTGGGAACATATAGATTTTCCCCTATTATCTCTTTGAACTCATTTGGGATTTCTTCTATAGGTATAGGGACTTCTTCCTTCATAGAAACCCTTGAGGGAAATTTGAAGGTATCTTCATCAATACTCTACCCATCCTCTGACATTTGATGGTCATGGGTCTCAAAATATTCGTACTATTCTACCTAATCATCTGACATTGCAGCTTCATCTCAATTCATATCCCCTTGCTTTTGATAGTGTTGTTACCTGTTTTTTAGCTTTTAGCTGAAATTAGGTAACTTAGTGTTTATTTTTTTTGTTTTTTTTGTTTAAACATTTAAAAGATAAACCATAGTCTACTAAGCTATCAATATGCATGAAAGATATTGTCAAATGAAACATATTACATTTTATTCCAATGTTGCAATTATAGCAAATGAGAAAGAGAACCATATGTGTTACAAATGTAATCTTTATTGATAATCATGAAAGTGTACATGTCCCTCACAAGCCAAGGGACTAACTTTACTTATTCAATGAAAATAAAGAAGAGCATATACATGAATAAGTAAATGTATACAAATGTGCATATAAGGAGAGATACCAGTCATTGCCTGAGAATGACTAGTTCTAGATGTGTCATCTTGTCTTGTTGTTGCACCGAGATGCTTGTCTTTCCTAGCTCCATAGTGCTCCTAGTTCCTGCATATGGCAATAGCAATGATGTTAGATCAATGCTCTAAGCAATGAAAAGTCTCAAACCTTATATGAACATACACCTATGCATGTATAAACTAATCTCTAGATGCATTAAATAAGTAGCATACCATAAGTGTCCCTGAAGACAAGAAAGAAGTGATAAAACACACCTATGATATGCTTTGTTTATCTAACTGTTTGTTCCTTGTGCAGATTTAGGACAAGTCTTGTTACTATTATGATTCAATTAATTACAACATGTTGGGTAAATGTGGCTACCACGAGGGTAGAGCTCACCATGCTGCCCTATGATGTTTTAATAGGAATAGGAAATTAAGCAACTTGATCAAAGATATACATGCTATTAATGCATTAAATCAATATGGAATCACACCAGTTGATCAACTTTCATTATCAGATTCAAAAGATGCAACATATAATTTGATCTATCAAGAGTTTATACTTCATCTTTTCATAATGCATCAATCATATGGCTTCCATCATGTCAAAAGGAAGGTACATTTTACTGGACATGTCTTTCAATCATCTTAAGTGGATCCATGATCCATTTTATAAAAAGAAGTAAGTGATTTCATAGATGCATCAAGTTCAATTATGCATCTCTTAAATAATGGAAGAAATCAAGGCAGTTCTAAGGCCATCATGAGGCATGTGGGGTAGCGAGAAGTAACAGTCCAAGATGTTGTCAGGTCCCTCTCACCTTAACCCTATTGGACAGCCACACATCACATAGGAAGGTGAGCTTTCAGGTCACCAACATAGGTGGCATGTGTCTGCCCACTAGGATTAAAGTGAGGAGATAGTGTTATGTATTACACATGATCAAAGGAAAACATTGTCATGGAAGGCATGAAGGTTGGGGTAGTCCTAAAGAAAGGATGCATGCTACATGTCATGAGCAGGGCAGCAACAATGGATAAAATCATGATCTCATGCATATGAACAACAACCATGAATTCATGAACAAGAAAGCTAGATTATCACCTATGAAGAGAATGGGGGCAGACCTCAAGGATACCTCTTAACACTTTCTAAGCCCTGAAAGACTAATGGGGCAGTCATACCTCATAGAGATCTTAATCCCAAGGAAGCAGTCATAAGGGGTTCTATGGAAGAAAGGCATTAAGCAATAACAAAGTGGAGGGTGCATTTGATAAGTTTATGTAGAGGATCAAGAGTAGTGACAGAGTTCCTTGCAAGACATCATCCATCACAGTCATAGACCATCAATGTGGAAGAAGAGTAGTGCAAAGAGAAGTGGTTTTGAGAGCTTTAAACACAACAGTTCTGCATCAATCTTACAAATGAGAAGTTGCAACAACATTTATACACAAGACATCCATGCTACTTAACTAAATGTGCCAATGAAATGTGATATCATGGAATGCTATTATTAGAGGATATGCACAAAATAGTTATTATAAATCATACATGGTTGTAGGTGAACAACATTCAAAGATGACTATGGTACAATGTATAGTGGATACCAAAACAAAAGACAGTCTAATGTGGTGGAGGTTACTATGTGTGACAATAGCCATGAGAAGACAACATCAAAATTCCAAGAAAAGGCCTATGAAATAACAAAGGACAATGCCACAGTGAAGAGAGGCAGCTCTCTATGGTTATCAAAGGGTCAACATAGGTGTTGTCTTGCTTGTGCCTCAGTTGAAGACTATTCAAAGTGCATACATGATAAGCTTTTTGACATAGTAAGTAGCAAATTCAAAGGGTGAATCATATGTATAATGCAAGGTGAAGGGTGAAATGAAAAAATCAAAGGATCCATGACTTGCTTCCCTCATGTGTTCGGAGGGGTGAATATGCTTACGCTAGGGTCATTCATCATTATTCCTTGAGGGATTTAGTAAAACATATCAAAAAATGAGATAAATGAAAGTCATGTAATATCTTCTGGATTATGAATATGATAAGCTTGAAAGCATTCCAATCATGTCATACAAGTTATGCAATAGAGGCAGAGGTCATGACCAAATGATCTTGTGTTAGAGTTTCATGAGTCTACAACTACAAGAACATGGAGAAAATATGATATAGCTATGTCATCACATATAAAGAGAGAGGGGATTAGTGGATATGCTCATAATCTTTCATGCAGGGGTTTCATTATCATAAATGATCCAATATGGATCAAGATTGCATGCCAGAAAGTAGGAACCTAAGTTCAGTATGATAAGAATCAATGCCTTGAGAACAAGTATGCATAACAATGATATGGTGGGAACATCATCACCTATGAACTTGAGGAGCAACTTCCCAAGCTTAAGAAACAAAGTAATGAGCATTAAGATGAGGATGGATATATGCAATGAAGCACATGGAAGCAAAGCACATCAAGTGGTGCTTATGCACTATCACATCAAGATAGAGGTGAGTAATTCCAGTCTATTATGTGCCTGTTAAAAAGAAATGTGTGCATCTACATTAAATGGACAGTGGTTTCAATACATGAGAAACTATTTGGATGAATGAGTATAATCTATTGAACACTCAAACTAATGAAGAGAAACATGCACAGGATCTATTTTTAGTCTTAACATATCAGTCAATTGAAAGCATACCATACAAGAGTAGCTCATGGTTAAAAAAGTGTTAAAACCCCATAACAATGTTCATGCCCTATCATATCATGATGGAGATATTTCAGAAACCCACTTGGGGTCTTTTCTGCACAAAAATTGTATGGAAAGAAATGAAAAAATAAATGAAAAGATGTCACAAATTAATGATCAGCCTTTAACTGTATCTATTGATACAACTACAGGAAACATTGTGTCACATTCTCAAGGACATGATAATAATGTTTTATCAAGTGGCAGGTTGGACATTGAAATTACAACTGTCTCTGAGATTTCAGTTGGCATTGAAGTGATAGATGACAAAGTTTCCTTTTCCAAGGAAGCCAAAAAAAGAGAAGAATGAAACAACAAAAGAAAGATCTAGTTTTTTATCTATGTTTGTTTTCACAAATGGAAGAACCCATCTGGGTTATCACAAGTTCCAGAAATCAAATAGAGTTTTCTATTTTCAAAAAAACACTCAAATCAAAACCCATTTCATTCATTTTGGAGGTTGTGGCTAAAGAAATCTATTTTTCTACAAAATACAGAAAACCCACTTGGATTTTTTCACAAAAATACAAATACAGAGACAAATATCACGAGCCTTCTTCATGAATGCAGAAAACTAGGAAAAAACTAGAAATGCAAGGGTTCAGCTCAATCTTTCATGGTCGGGGCCTAGAAAGACAAGTTTACATCAAAAACACAAAATCCCACTTGGTATTTTTTTAACACAATCGCAAGTTTCTTCAATTACAAGAAACCCACTTTGGGTTGTGCTTCAAAATGAACAACAAAGAAATGTAGTGAAATTTTTTTCAAAAAAGAATAGAAAATGGTATTCAAAAGTCAACTTACACCTGTGGCCAAAAGTGTAGTTTTCTTCACAAAGACAACAAAACCCAGCTGGGTTTTTAGTGAAATTGCAAATATAGAGCCTTTCAAAAGGCTAGTATGGAGTTTTTAAAGGAAAATGACAAATATGAGAGCCCATTTCATCTTTTTACTTATACAAGAGAAATGAAAAGTATGAGAAACCCTATTCCATTCTCTTGGCCGCGGCTTGAATGGTATATTTTTCTTCACAAAAGCAATGAAATATGATGGGTTTTCTTCTTTCAATGCAAAATGCAGAGAGAAACAACTTTTCTTTACTTTACTCTTCAAGAATGGAGGCTCATATGAGCTCTTTTTTACCAAAAACCAGAAGAGGGGAGTCGAATTGAAGCTTACCCGAGCTTCCTTTTGCTCATTTTTCATGCAACATGTAAATCATTTGTTATAATCAAGCTTTATTCGAGCTTCAAGAAAACAATGGCGGCTGAAACAAGAATGAGTAGCCACGGGAAAAAAATGAAACAAAAGATGGTTAGAAATACTCTATAGGCCTCAGCATTTTTTCCTTCAAAGAGCTCCAAAAAGGTGAAAAATACAGATTGTGTACCAAAAAATGCATTTACCTGTGATTCCATGCCAGATTTCATCAGAAATTTGTCAAGATTTGGCCAAAAAACACCATTTTTTGTGCAGGCTTGAAACCCTCATGGTGGCAGCATCATTTTCTAGAATGCTTGAAGTGAAAATGAATGCTTTTTCACATCTTTTCCCATCTTTTTTTGGTTAGGGTAAAACTCTATTCTTTTGGTGGCCGATGGGATTTTGTCCCATTCTTTTAAAATTTGTAACACATTAAAATGTGATGGGGTCAAATGCCATGACTTAGGCATTTTATGCCTTCTGTTTTTATTGTATTGTCAAAATTTGTTAAGTCCTTCAAAATACGAGACATGTAAAATAGCCCCACATGTATGCCTTTGACTTTTGGTCATGTGATATGCCTTGAAAACCTTCAAATGTGCCTTCCAAGAAGTGCGGAAGCCTTTTATGCCACATAGGATGAAATTTGAACCTTTGTTTTGCCCTTTGAAAATCAAAATGTTGACCATGTGTGGCCTTGAAATGCAGAATGAGGTAAGTGTAAATGATCAAGTGCCTTGGAAGTTTTTTTGACCTTGTTTAATGCTTTTGAAAGCATTTTGATATTTCATTATATTTTTGCATTTTGTTCAAAGTATAAAGATATCATTTAAGTGATTTGCAAATCACTTTTATTATGTCTTTTTAATGAAAATGTAATGTAATCCAAAGAGGTGGTGGGGCCCTCTTGTATTTTGCATTGAAATGTAAAATAACTTGATTAAGTGGTGTATTATGAATCACTTAATCAAGTTATTATTTTTAATGCTTTTTTGGAGTCTTGTGTTTTCAAAACACACATATATTGCATGGGTCAAGGTTGGGAGACAAAATGATGGCTTGCAAACATGAGGAGAGTGTGTGAGTGGTGCATTTGACTATTTTGGAGAAACATGTGCTATTTTGGAGGCTATTTTGTCACACTTTTGGCATGACTATGGTCTTGGCTTGACCTTGGATTGTTTGGAGGAATTTTGGGAGTGATTTTAGAAGGTTCTTTTTTGGCCTCATTGCTACATCCGACCAGAACCTTCTAGATGGACATGTGTGAGGGGATTTGATGTGTTTTGCTTAAGTATCTTCATTTTGGCATTTTTGAGGGAGTTATTTCTTTCCAAAAGAGTGATAGCTTTAGCTTTTGGAGTTATTTTTTAGCATGGAGCAATATTGTAACTCAGATGGACTATTACACAGTGAGTAACTTTGAATCAATATAATAGCACATTTTACCTTCTCATTTCATGTTTCATGGTATGCTTTTAGTGATTGATTAGTTTGTTTTGTGAAATTCATCTTTCCTTGCAAACTTGTCTCATGTTTAGGCATCTATTTAGGAGAAAATGCATGTTAACAGGTTATAAGTTGTGTTAGTCAATAGTGTTGTTAGTTGTGAGACTTGTGTTTCCTTCTAAAATTCTTGTTTAGAAACCTTCTTATAATAATTTATGTGAAATGCATGTGAAAGTGAGTTGTGTAAGCATAGTTTTATGATATTGATTTGAATTTGAGAGGTTGTTATCAGGTCCTAGTTAGTTTTGGTGTATCACCTTAGGTTTTTAGTTAATGTTTATGTTTCATGCATTTCTTACCCTTTACCTCAGAAATCAGTAGTTAGGTGGCATCAAAAGGGGAGCCAGCCCATAATCTGGAGGTCTTCTTTTGAATAGGACACCCACAACCTTAAAGCAATCCCATGTTACATTCATTCACAACTTGGCATTAGGGTGCAGATTTGGATCACTAACAAGTGTATCATCTTCACTCTTGCTAACACATCTTGGAAAGTAGGGCATTCAAACTTAGAATGGTCTTTGTTATGAATCTGACACCATCCTGGCAACAAAAGTACCTAAAAAATTTGGAAAATGAGATCAAAAGGCTCAAACTCTTGTAATCCTTTGATAGGACTACATGCTTCTATTGTTTCATTAGTAGCCAAGGACATCATCATGACATCGTTCATTTTGTATACTCCCAAATCTAATTCCATGAAAACTAATTCATCAGGAGCATTGTACTCAGTAATCATGTGTTTTAGTTTGGGTTTTGTGTTAACTTTGATTAGATTATTCAATCCTCTCCAAGGTAACCACAATTGGGTGAAATCAATGGAAAACCATCCTCTCAAGCACTTAGTCCATTCTCTACTGAGAAAAATTCTATACATCTCAAGAATGTCTACCACATGTATGTCAATGTATTCTTAGTCTCTAGGATTTGATGCTAATTGCATGTGGACGTTTTTCAGTTCTCCTATGACTTTGAACTTCATCTTGTCTAATTGAACTACAACCCTATTAGTAGGCTTAAGGGTTACTCTCAATTTCTAGCATATGGAGTATGACATCACATTACATGAGGCTCTAGAGTCAACTAAACAATTATGTAGGTTCTTTCCAAACATTCATACACTTAATAAGAATGGGGGTACTTTGGTTTTACCTTTGAATATTGTAACCATTGCATCTAAAGAATTCAAAGCTTTCCCTTTATCCTTTTGAGGAGTGTTGGCAGATGTAGATCTAGTATTATCCAAGGACTTTCGCAATACATCTTTCTGGTTGGGATAGTTCTACAACATGTCATAAATAGAAATATTAGCTTTGGTTTTCTTTGAATCTTCTACTGCATTGTATTTTTCCTCATTTAGGTTAGGGGCTATGTAAATCTAGAAATTACTAGATCTAGAATTACCTCTAAAAGGTCCCTTGGTGGTAGGGGAATTATTGTTAGTATGAGGATCTGGAGGAGTAGGGCCTGACCTAGGTGGTATTCCATCAATTAATGGTTGGCCTATTGCTTCTCGGGTTGTAATCATTTCCATTTTGCTGAAAAGAAAAGACATTAGTATTTTTTGGTTCATTCTCACTTTCAAAATGGAAATTAAATTCATCTTCCTCTAAGTGATGAATTAGGTTTGCTTCACTCAGTAATTCATATAAATCCACCATCATTGTATTCATATTTTTAGGAGAGGTTTGAGTGTTTCCCTACATGATTGTAGATACCCTCTGCACCTCTGGACAATTAGCCTCGTTATGATCAAAGTTTTCATGGAATCTACAACCATTGGAATCTAAGGAGTTTTCCACATTTTCACTTTCTAGGGGGTTTGAGACTCCTCCATTTTTTGGTCTAGTATTCCAAGGTCTGTTTGGTCTTTGTGATTTGAAATTCCTACCCCAAAACCGTGAATGTTCTGATTATTACCTTGATTCTGGTTGTTATAGTTCTAACCATTTCCCTGGTTGTGGTTGTTTCCTCCATGAGGAGGATTAACTCTTAAGTGGGTGAGCTCATTTTTTACTTGGGGACAATGTCTTCTTCATTGCTTCAAATTCAAAAGCAAGTTGGGAATTCTATCCTGAGTTTGGAAGTATTTTCGGTTGCTTGAAAAATGCCCCTCCTAACTTTCCTCCCTCATTGGTGATGTTGCTTTTTCCCATAACCTAGATATGTAAGCATAGGTGTGTTATGGATTTGATGATTCACTCTTTGGTAAGGTGAAAAATTTTGATATGAATTTATAGCACCAAGGATGGGATTCATCAAGGGTGTATGATTGCTCAAATCACTATTTATTGCAGGGATATGGTTTGGTATTCCAAGTAGACTTAATGATGGAATTTCAGTAGATGGATTCCTTGCATGAGGATTCATCTGTTGGGAAAATATGGTCAAATCATTACATATTTTATGCAAAGTATCTCTACTAGCTTCTGATAATCTTCTCAGGAACAAGTTGGTTAAGAGATCTAAGGATTTGAAGTGTGTCTAAACTGTAGCTAACTTTGGCATAAGGTATGGGTTAGCCAACCTTTTGTATGTCTTGTGGAACTTTGTATTGTAGATACTAATGGGTTCATTGGGTTCTTTCCTGCAAGACACAAATTGATGATACAATATATCAAGATTTGTGTATATTTTAAATTGATTGATGAACTTATCTTCAAGATATTTCCATGTGGTAATTCCCCCTCTATGTAAGTTAAGATACTGTTTATATGAAAAATCTCCTAGTGAGTATGGGAATAACCTATAGGATACATCCTAGTGCCCAATCTAGGCTCTATTACAGATTTCTTAGAATTTTCTCGCGTGATATTCTACCATACTTTATATCAGTGAACTTATGCTACTCTACTATGTGGATTAAGGGTGCATCATTTAGATTATGTGAACTTCGTGCATCCACCCGAAACCCTACTATGATGGCATAAGCAATTTAGTTACTTAATTGAATATTTCAATCTATACTTGGTCAAATGTTGTTATGCTTTTTTTAAGAATTGTGTGCCTTGGAAACAAATTGTGTGAGTTAGTCATGTGTTGTAATCAAAATTTGAAATTTGTGTTTTTCCCTTAGCTATATTTTATTGAAAAAAATTTGGGCATTATAGATACATCGTGGTGCCCAATCTCAACTCTATTACAGATTTATTTGAATGTTCTCACGTGATCTTCTACCATTCTAGATTCACCATATATATTTGGGACATAATTTTTTTGGGTTTTTGAACAATTTATGTAGAGGTGCCCCTGTGATCAATGGGGAACTTTATTTTGTTGTGAAAATGACCATTATTACTAGTGTAGGAACAACAGTAGTTACATTCTATGGTGAAACTAGACTTACAAGCAAGGATTGTAGATCTAGGTTTAATGGTGATGTTATAGACTATAAAGTTTCATGCTTGGTTTTACCCTTATCGCTCCTTATCTTCCTGTGTTGAGATTATTATGTTAAATCTACTTTATTTGGGGAAGATCTAAGAAGTCTATGGTATTTATCCAGTGAAAAGGATATTATGTTTTCTATCTTGGCTAATGTTCAGGCCCTCCTTCTAGTGCCAGTTTTGTTGAGGTTGGTGTTAGCACATCCAACTTGCTAAGCAATAATGAGTTATTTCTCCTCTTGAAAATTAGAAAAACTAATCCAATGTTCCTTTATAGTTAGGTCTTGACCATACAGGATAGTGAAGTGATCATTGTTAATGTGTTTCAACAAGGGACCTAGGATGTTAGAATTTTTGGAAATATTTTCAAAAACATGCATTTGAAAATAATAGATTTAATAGTCCAGGAAACAAATTGCATTTTCAAATCTACAATAGATTTATATCAATAAAATTATCTTTCTCAATGATTCCAAATTAATGCTAAAGAAAAGTCAAAAGATAAGAGGGTAACAAGAAGGAATTGAAATAGATTATAATTCTAGACAAAAAATGGTAAAACCCGTTTCATCAATCAATTCTAAATGTTTAAACAAAATCTCTCAAACCATTATCAATGCAAAATAGTCATTCACACATTTACTATTAGAAATGATGCAATCTTCTAAGGAAATGTAACCAAACATTAAAAAAAAATAGATTTTATCTAATCATAAGCCATCAAACATGTGCAGATCTGAGACAAAATCTTACTTAATTCCAAAACAATGTGCACAATTTCATTAATTTATCAATTTAGATGTGATAAAATATTCATACCATTAACAATACACCAGATTGAGATACATCCAAAATAGGCATAATCCTTTGATTTATCAAAATGTGATCTTCATAAAGTCAATAGGAAAACCCATGCCAAGAATGCATAAGTTTATTGTGAAACAATACATCAAAATTGGATCCTTTGAAATGATCTAACATCAAAATTATATAGGATGTTGAGTTCCTGAATTTGTGGATCTAAACAAAAAGAAAATTGTCCAACTAACTTCAATGTTCCAGATTATCCAAGCTAAACTGAAAGACAATTGGGTACCCTAGTTTTAATTCCAATTCAAGTAAACCTAAACTAAGGATAAAAACTAATTGAAATTAACTAAAATTCAATGCCAGTTCTAATTTTACAAGCTAGGTGTTGGATTATTACAACACTTTATTTCAAAACAAAACACAAAAATATCAAGAATCCCTATCTTCAGTTAGTTGGAGAAGCTGTTAGTGAATTTCAATATTACTTCTTTCATTTTTTCCATTGATGGTCCCTGATGATACTGAAGCTTTATCTTTTGGTCAAAAGAAAACTTTTCCATCTATTGTTATAAGCTAACAAAGGCGATCAACTATTATTGGAGGAATTGGAGTTTTTCCTTTTTATTCATCATCTTATCAATGGCAGCCTAGATGACTTGACCCTACATCTAATTTTTAAATTATTCCACCATTTTTCTAAGATTCCTTACCAAAACAGGTGTCTCCCAGAATGCGTAGTCTAAGTATTCTATGAATTGACAGATCTTAGTCATGGCTTTCCCTTCCAGAATTTTTTTCTTGTTTAGCTTAGACTTGCATTTATTCAGGACCTTGAATCTTAATTTTGTAGCTCTCAACCATTAAGGAATATTTTCCCAGTCTCCTTCTTCAATTACTACAGCCTTGAGAAGATCCTCCATAGGTGTTGCCTTTATTTTTTGCAAAATTGGGATGTAGTCCTCCCAAACCAATAAGTCCTCGTCTATACCCACTTCAATTTGTTGGGTAAACCATTCTCATCACTAATGGAGTGATAGGAATTTATTGATTTCTTCAACACTTCATTGGCTAAAGCCAAAAAATTAGACTTCCACTATTAAGGTGTTGGGATCCATCCTTTTGGGTTAGAATTCTTAACTTCTCCCTTCAGTGCAACTAGCAATGTGGATGCGAGAGTTGTCATATCCATTAGTCCAATTAAATTTTTTATGCAGGCCATCAATTGGTCCACTGGAGCTTTGAGCTCCTCTTTGGTATTCTCGTCCTTTTGCATCCTCTTTATGATAGTAGAAATAGACATCTAGAGAGATTGTTGATCTCCTTCCCTTGTATGTACTCCCAAATCAACTTGTTTGATCTAGTAATCTTTAGGCTGCATCTTAGACTCAAGCTTATCCACCAACGAGATGGCTATTTCTATAGTTTTGTTCCTATGCTCAACCATGTTGATGGTGGATATTCTTTTGGCCTTTTTTATTCTCCTCATAGGAGATTGAAATGCTTCTGATAAAACGATCAAGCTCTACTCCTCGGAGTTTCCTTCCACATATGTCCTTTGCCTCCTTTGGATTGTATGATTGAGCCAAATAGGCATGACAATGGACATTTCTTTAACACGGGAAGAGATGGTCTCGGTGTTATGGGAGCCTTTTGAATCATCTTTCTCAACCTCCCATTGTTTTGTTTTGGATATGATCTCTTCTTCTCCTAGGACCTATTCATCATAAGTCTCTCCCACCTAGTCCACTTCCTTCTCTACACATTCTTCAACTATAGTTTCTCTAGCAAGGACCTCTCTTTGCACTTCCTCTTTTGTGGGGATCTCTCTTTGTATCTCCCCTTCTTCCAACACTGTTTCTTCTATTGATTCCTTGGTGGGAAATTCTTCCTCTTTGGTAGGTGGCTCATGTTTTGGAATAGGAGGAGGAGAAGAATCCAGAGGTGGAGATGGGATAGGAGGAGGAGGAGATGGAGGTGGATTATGTAGTGATTTTTGAGAGGGAGGAGGTGACGGTAGAGGAGATTCATGTGGAGGGGAGGAAGAATAAGTTTTTTGAGCCTCCCTTTAAGTAGCTCTTTATTGAATGACCTCGTTGGTCCTTTTCTTTTTGACCAAAGTTTCTCCTTCCTCAAATTTCTCCTTGCTTGAACTGATAGTTATTGGTTTTTTCTCTTTTCTTTTCTTCCTTGCCACTTTGGGAGGTGAGGCTCTTTTAGCCTTGGCTGCAACAACAGAGGATCCTTCACTTGATTTCTCTTTCTCTACTACTTTTGTAGGTTTTGGAAGCTACATCATAGGAGAAGGGTGCCTAATCCAATTAATAGAATGAGCTAAGAAACCTACTACCCTTGTTTGAATATTTTCATCTTCATCTACTGAACAATCTTCATTAAAGATTGGTTGATTGTAAATGTGCTGCCCACTATAAATGGGATCTAGGAGCTTCGCATTTTCTTTGACATCCTTAGGAACTTGAACCTCCATGCATGACTTAATCAAATTTACTATCAATCAATAGTAGTCTTTTATTCTTACCTCGAACTCTTCCTCATAGTTTTCCAAATGGTTTTCTACTTTAGGTTCGTGGATGAAGAAAGATCATATTACCTTGTTGATATTGCCTATTGGGTCAAATCTTCCCCAAACATCATTATACATCACTAGGGAGTACCTTGACAATTATATTTCTACACTCTTGGAATTTTTCATATTAACACATGAATACACTCCCATTTTGATTGGGAAAATATATCCAGACTTGTGTTTCCCCGCTATTAGCTAGTGAATCTCAGTCACCTATCTACAAACTTCCAACAAGATCATCTTATCTGATGTGTACTGTGGAAGCTTATATGGAGTCTTGTGGAATCCAACCACTCAGACATATGTGAAGGTTCTGAAATAGATATACCAATTCCCCCAGCTCTTGAGTTCTTCCATGGCTTCATTGGACATCCTCCTAGAGAAATCTCCCTCCAACCCTTTTATCACAACATATAGAAAGTTGTCACTAACAACATAGAAATGGGTATAAATATCCTCTAATTTTAGTTGAGGATAATCCTCATGATGGTTACCTCCCCAAGTTGGAAGGAACCTACTCTGCCTAGACCAAGGAAAGTAGCTTGAGAAGCCAATAAATATACCAAGTATGAAGTCATGTAGATTTTGGACATTTGAAGAACAGTCTTTAATTGTTCATAGATGGTGTCACTAATCAACGTGGTCCAATCAATTTTGTCCTTGATATCCTCCTTGAATGCACTTCTATGTTTGACTTTGGCCATTTTAAAGAATAGGTAGAAATCCCTAGCATGAGGGTACCTGACTACCCTACTCAATAAGAAAATCAAGTCCTTGATATCCTCCTTGAATGCACTTTTGTGTTTGACTTCGGCCATTTTGAGGGCCACCTTTCTAGGGTTAAGAAACATCTAACTATTAATGTGATTGAAGTTGTTTTCCTCATTGTCATCAAAGTATTTCATGGCTTTCTTCATATCAATTATCTCACATTAGGGGGAGGCAGGAATCTTGAAGACCTTTTCAATCATATCTGAGATCACATCGAGCACCACTTCTCCTATTCATCCCATTATCTTTCTTCTTCTATGGTTATATAATAATGGGTGCACATCAACACCATCTTTGGGGATTGTACAATCATTGGGAAAGCAGCTACCTCAACCAATTCGAAGTTTACCAATGTTGTGGCAGTGCATGTCCTAGTCTCTTCATCATTTATCCTTCTTTTGAATTCATCCATACATCTATATGTATGAGGTTATTATCACGATTCTTCGTGTAGGGAGAGAACATCTTGGATGGTGGATGGTACTCCTTGTATTGGTACTTCATTTTTGCAGGATCCTTGGGTGGCATATCTCCTGCATATATAAAAAACACCATGTGTTACAATAAATCTATCTCAAAAGAAAAATATACCTTTTAAACCAAGTTATACTAGTTAAGATATACCTCATAATGTAAAGCAATAACTTGTTCAAAGAATGTTAAAGTAAAAACAAACTTTTCAGGGATCAGGCCTCTAGCCCACCCCTTAAAGCCTACGAAATGGTTAAAACATCCTTCCTGAGGGAAATCCACTTTTGCTTGCGATCTATCAAGAGTCGAGCATCGGGTGTATAGTCTATCATTTTCTTGCAACAAATGTAATCCTTTCAGAGGAGTTGTTAACTAGTGACATCTGAAATATGTTGAAGTATTTTTAGGAGTCAGGTATCGAATATAAAACCTACCTTTTGTTCGCAACAATTTCATGGGTTTTAGAGGTAAGTCCTGATCAACGATACCCAAAAATATTTTAAAGGCTATCGACGATTGGGGATCGGTCATATAATCTAACATTTATCCTATGATGAACTCAGTATTTGGTAAAGGGTATTCCTGATTCCCAACATCCAAAAATTCTACTTCCACTTCGGATAAGTTTTTGAACACTTCACTTAAGACTTCATCAAAACATGCTTTTGAAAATAGTGTTTAACCCATTTCGGAAAAGGGTGGTTCCCTATTGGTTTCAAGTGTCAAGGATTGGGTGTATCAATTAACATATACCTCTATAAGGATTTAATCAAAAGGTACGCTCAATCAATAACTTCCAAAAGAGCTTATACAAGTGTTTACTAATGGTTTAAATTAGACTTTTTGGGTTAGTACTTTAGTTTATCATTCATCAGTTTATAGGTAAGACACATTCACTACCACAAAAACCCGAAACTCATGACTTTGAACATCGAAGCTCATAAGCTTAGGAAGGATCGGTAGTTGGGAATTGGAGATTAAATATAACTTTTATCACACCGTTGGCTAAGGAATAAGCTGATCTTTTAACACTCGATACCTAAAAGAAAACTTGTCTAAAAAATGCTAAGGCATCAAACCTAAGCAAGACTGGGGTTTGATGCACAATTGGATGATATCATAAACATCCTTGATCATCACATCGAGAAAAAAAATTGATTTGGTGAAAAGAGAAAGAAAAATTTGAAAAAAGTGAAGAGAAATGAAGAAAAAGAGAAAAAACAAAGGAAAGGCAACAAAGCGAAGTGCCAAATCAATCAAAAACAACAAAAAAAGTGAAAAAAAAAACACAAGAAAATACCCACGTAAACCTAAGAAGGATCCTTAAATCCCTTAAAAAACCAAGGAGAAGAATGATATAACAGGTAAAACGTGAGGAAAGAGGGGATAAAACAACATGCATAACACTACGCAGAGCACAAAAAAATGAACACCCAAGCAAATGTTGACGAATGAACCAAGAACTAGTCGCAAGCAGTAACAATGAAGGAAAACACACACATAGGGAAAGGGTTTCCTTCACAAGCTAAAATAGTTATAGAGCTCAAGGACACAAATAACATAGAGTGAATGTCAAAATGAGCATCATAAACTTAATAAAACCACTTGGTGACCCCAAAAATATTGCATTAATTGCCATAAATTCTCTTTGTTAGCGAACTAAATTCGCCTAATTGATGTGATTGGTGCGACACTCGAGGTGACAATACCTTACTGCCATTAGGTGTTTGGGATTAGGGGTTCTCCTTAATGAATACCCAATACAAAAAACCCTGAACCTACGATAACTAACACAAAGCACTTGACGAACGTAGGGTGTCAGACTCAACCGATATGGCATGCCAGTATGGAAAATCTTGACATCCTGAAACCCAATAAGGTACTAAAGAAAAAGGGAAAATAGAAATGAGGAAAGGAAGAAGGAGAAATGAGAGAGAGAGGAAGGAAGAAAAGAAAACAAATGAAAAGAAATGAAAGAAGGGAAAACACCACACCAAAAAGAAGAGAGGGGGACCCCATTTTGTCAAGAAAACAAAATAGGGTGTGAGTGCAAGGCACTACAGGGTTGGAATTATTTTTATCACTCCACAAGATGATTATATCCCAAAATTATATAGACTTACTTTCCCTTGAATGCACAACATTGCAAAGTATAAAGCTTTAATTACTAGTCTTAGAATAATAATTCAATGGAAATTAAAGGAACTTCAAGTTTATGCAGACTCACAATTGGTTATAAGGCAAGTAAATGATGATTACCAAACAAAGGATGAAAAAATTCTTCCCTAAAAGAGGATGATAAATATGGTGCAACACCCAATTGTTGCTCACAACACATAATGCAACATATCTCTACTGCAACAAATAACAATTCATAAAACCAAAGAAATGCAAACACAATCAATTTTGTTTTTATTACATTCAATCAACTTGAGACAATTATATAATTTTCTAAATACATAAAGGCTTCAAATATGCTGCAAATTCTCTCCATGTATCTTCCTTTCGCTGCCCATAACTCTTCATGTAGCTCCTTCTTCCTGTTGCTCAAACCTTCATACCATTCCTCCAAAAAAAATTGCACCTTATTCTTAAACACCACGCTGCCCTCTTCTTCCCTTCTCTTGCTACTTGTATTCCAGACTATTATCTTTTACCTTCATGTTACTACTACCCTTGTGCAACCCCAAAAAGGAATGCCCTGCTCTCCATGCTTGATGTTCCATACACCATCTACCTACAACAAGTTACTATTGTTTTTCGCTACTCATATTTTTCACTCAACTGCCTTACTCCCACATAGCTCCTCTTCTTTTCTTCCTTGTTGCACAATTCATTCTAACTCCACACAAAAAAATTCTAGATCTCTCCTCATCCTACGTAGCATCTTTTTTTGTCTTTTACAACTACCTCCATAACCCCACACCTTCCCTCTCTTTTGCAGTTTTTGCAGTTTTATTTTATGAAGACTGAAAAGGAAAATGGGGTGGCTAGATTCCATTCCCCACATGTAACTAGTGTACAGGTTTTGGCATGGAACTTTTTCCTTAAAGGCCCTTTCAAACTATCATAATAAAACCTTTAATTAGGTGTTTAAGTCTGTCCAATATGAATTTTAAATTGCAAGATTAAAATCTAGGTAAAGTCATGTGAAAAATGCCTTCAAATATACATTCAAATGGACATTAAAGTTGGGGGAAATTAAATTCTGAAAAAAATTAGGTGATGAGTACCAATTATTCCAACTAGAGGTTTTGAAATAATGCCTTGAACCTGCAATAATAATATGAAGAAAAATAATTAAATAATTGTAAAAGAGCATCAAGAGTGGACACAGGTATTGATAGGAAAAAAAATCAAATTTCTCCATTTCGCACGAAAATTGGTGTGCAAGCTTGGAATGGTATCCCATGGAACCCTACAAATAGATTTCACCCAAACCTTCATGGATTTTAAAATTTTAAACTTTACCAAATTTCTCGTCGATGTCGCAAAATAATTAATTCTTCAAACTATGAAAGATTTGCTCACAAAACCTTCGCCATCAGATCAAAGAGATCACAAGATGGAGAGACACACCAAAAACTACCACAACACACCCAAAAAAATGAGAAAATAAAAAGAAAATATTTTTGGGCGATGCAAGATTGCCTTTGGACCCGATGCTCCTGCATCAAACACACCGAGTAAGTTGAAATGTTCCATGAGCTAAAAACTCATAAACATTTGGATGAGCTTGGGATGGTGATCCCATGCTTTTTCTTGATTTATATGTCCTTTTTTTCCTCACATTCTTTCTTCTTCACTTAATTTTGAGCTTCCGCAACTCCCTCTTGTTTCATCTTCTCTTTTCCTTTTCGTTGTTTTCTACTTGCTCATTGTAAGATTTTATTGCTCACCTTCTTCTCCATTTGTTAGATCCTCTTTTTCTCTCTTGGATTCTTCATCTACAACTTCCTCATCTTCAACACATGCATCCTTAATCTCTATATTTCTTCCCATCATTTCTAGTTTCATTGTGAAAGTCTTCTAGCATTTTCTCTACTCTTATAGGTATTATCCTTCTTTGAGGTATCTCAAAATCCTCTCAACATCTTCTCTTGTGAAGCTATTGTCTTCTCAGCTCTCCCCAGCTATAGGACTCCACACACTCACAACAACCTTTGGAGCTTCAAAAAACTTCAATCCTCACCCATAGATCTTGGTATAAGCTACCTCACATTTGACACTCTACTTATACACTCAAGATCACTCACTCTGATACCATTGGGTGCAAAACCCAACTATTTCTCACAACACACAATGCAACATATCTCTCCTACAATAAATAACAATTCATAAAACCAAAGAAATTCAAACACAATCAGTTTTATTTTTATTACATTCAATCAACTTGAGACAATTACATAATTTGCTCAATACATAAAGGCTTCAAATCTGCCCCACATACTCTCCCTCTAGCTTCCTTTCACTTCCCAAAACTCTTCTTGTAGCTCCTTCTTCCTACTACTCAAACCTTCATACCATTCCTCCAAAAAAAATTGCACCTTATTCTTAAACTTCATGTTGCCCTCTTCTTCCCTTCTCTTGTTGCTTGTATTCCAAACTATTATCTTTTACCTTCATGTTATTGCTGCCCTTTTTCAGCCCCCAAAAGGAATTCCTTTCTCTCCATGCTTGATTTTTCATACACCATTTACCCGCAACAAGTTATTGTTGTTTTTAGTTGCTCATATTTTTCACACAATCACCTTACTCCCACGCAACTCCTCTTCTTTTCTTCCTTGCTACACATTTCATTCTAACTCCACACAAAAAAAATCCAGCTCTCTCTTCATCCTATGTAGCATCTTTTTTGTCTTCTATAGCTACCTCCATAACCCCATGCCTTCCCACTCTTTTGCGGTTCTTAATGTTTTATTTTATGAAGACTAAAAAGGAAAATGGGGTGGCTAGATTCCATTCCCCACGCCCCACTAATGCACATGTTTTGGCATGGAATTTCTGCCTTAAAGGACCTTTCAAAATACCATAATAAAACCTTTAATTTGGCGTTTAATTCTATCCAATATGAATTTAAATTTGTAGCATTAAAATTTGGGTAGTTGTGAGAAATTCCTTCAAACATGCATTCAAATGGACATTAAACTTGGGGGAAATTAACTTCTAAAAAAAATTAGGTGGTGAGTATCAATTATTCCAACTAGAGGTTTTGAAATAACACCTTGGACTTGCAATAATAATATGGATAAAATGAATTCAATTATTACAAAAGAGCTTCAAGAGTGGACCCGGGTGCTAACAGGTGGAAACATCAAAGTTCTCCATTTCGCACAAAAATTAGAGTGCAAGCTTGGAATGGTATCCCATGGACCCTTGCACAAGGATTTCACCCAAACCTTCATAGATTTTAAAATTTTAAACTTTTATGAAATTTCCCATCGATGTCGCAATTTAATAATTAATTCTTCCAAAATTGTGAAAGATCTTCTCATGAAACCTTCACCATTAGATCAAGGAGCTCACAAGATTTTGATAGACACCAAAAATTACCACAACACACCAAAAAAAGAGATAAAAATACCTATGGACCCTGATGCTCCTACATCAAGATAGTTTTGTTGGATCTTGTGTTGTGTTGTTGATATGTGGTTGTCATTGATGTCAACACTTAGCATTGTTGCATTAGAAGTTGTATATGTCGAGGATATTAAGAAAATTGTAATAAGAAGTGCTACAAGTTGTCAGTGGTGAAGTGAAGTTCTTTTTGTCGGTGTGATTAGTATGTTGTTGTTCAGAGGTTGTGGACTAAAGGGTTTCTTGTTCAGTATATCTAGTTTATCCACATCAAGTTTCAAAGATTCGCGTGAAGATTTGATCAAGTTATGGAGATTTGTATTCTGATAGTTTTTCTATTACTTCAGTTTGTGTTCCTGAATGAAGATCATGTGATTCCAATAAGTTCAGTTGTTGTGGATGCTTCTCTGATGTTTCATGATACTTGTGGATGTTTCTAGTTCATGCTCTATCTATGTTGCTCGTGATCCAATATTTTCTCTTGCGTGTTCATGTTTTTCATGTTCTTGGCCGACAAGGTGTTGAAGCGTGTTGTGGATCTTCAAGGAGTAATTAATTGAAGAGATTTGTGTTTGAGGATGTTATTTTCAATCTTCACTATGTTGTGGCTGACCTTGGTTGATTGGCATGAATAATATTTATTGATTTGGGCCGATTGTTTATATTCATTTTATTATTTCTTTGGAGCTGACTTATAGCGATGTAATTTCTTGTTGCAGATATATAAGAGCGATTTTTTTATCATTTGAAGGCATGTATGTGTGTGTGTGCGAAGTGGAAGAGTCTTGTGTGTGAATAAAGTTTAGATCATTTGAAGGCAGAGCAGAGAAAGAAGAAGAGTGAAAAAGAGTAAAGAAGAGTGAAGAAGTGTTCATGTGCTTAACTAGAACTTTAACCAAGCATTAGTAGATGCTACTTTTCTCAGTTCAAAGTCTGATGGATTTAATCAAAAAAAAATTGTAAGATAGTGTGTCTTCCTTTGGGAAGTAAGCCTATTTTGTATTTGAGTAGTGAGCTCTAGGTAGTGTACCTGAATGCATGTGCATTCCCCATTTATATTCTCTTATAATTTTAATAGGGCATAATCTTGTGGACTGACCTCCACCGTGGTTTTTCCCCTAACAGGGTTTCCACATAAAAATATTGGTATTATGTGTGATTTTGATGTGTTGTTCATTTATGCTTTCATGATTAATGTTCTGGTCTGAGAATAAGGAAAATAAGAAGAATAAGTTTGAAATTCAATGACAACTGATTCACCCCCCCTCTCAGTTGTCTACCCTTGAGTTTCCAACAAGTTTTAAACAATACTTTTCAACTATCATCTTTGAAAAAATCCCAAGGTTAAATAAAAAAGCCACATATACTATGGCTACTATTGGATCTCTCTTGGACATGCCTCATAGTACTCATCATTGTGTGTTCTTGGTAGAAAAAAAAATTATTCTAGCTTTTGATGTTTTTGAATCTAAACTGGTGTGTGAGCTTGTTGGTCCTAGTTCCCCTTGGTATCATGATGTTTACACTTACCTCCATGATGACACCCTCCCACCTAACTTATCTAGTGCTTAAAAGAAAACATTCATTCATCGATCTTCCCATTTTGTCATCCTTGGTGATACCCTTTATCAAAGAAGTCTTGATGGTGTCCTCCTTAGGTTTCTAAACTCAAAAGAAGCTAAAAAACTTTACATGAGGCACATGAAGGTATTTGTGGGGCTCATTCTAGTGGACCTACCCTTGTAAAAAAATTAATAACTATAGATTATTGGCCAACTATGGAATAGGATGCATAACAATTCGCGAAGAAATGACATTAATTTCAACAACATGGAGAATCACCCACCCAAGAGTTATAACTGATAACTACTCCTTGGCCCTTTTCACAATGGGGACTTGGCCTTGTGGGAAAAATCCATCCCCCCTCATCCAATGGTTACAAGTTCATTATCACTGCCACTAAGTATTTTATGAATTGGGTTGAGGTTGTTCCATTATCCAATATTATCATAAAGAAAATAACCAAATTTATCCTAAATTATATCATTTTCCACTATGATATCCCTCATTCTATCATTACAAACAATGAAAAAACTTTTAAAAATTAAGATGTTCATGATCTTTGTTATCAATTTCATATCCAACATTTTTTCCACTCCTTATTATCCACAAGGTAACAATCAAGTTGAGGCCTCAAACAAAACTATATTGAAAAACTTTGAGAAAATAGTCAATAAAGTTGGTCATGATTAGTATTTACAGCTTAATCCTTCTTTATGGGCTTATCATACTAGTATCTGCACACCTTCTAGAGCCACTCTATATTCTCTAGCCTTTGGAACCAAATTCATTTTTCCTATTGAGGTTGAGCTCTCCTCCTTAAGGATGTCTTTAAAGCATGTCATTGATGAAGAATAGTATCAAGTACCTAGATTAAATGATCTTGATTTATTGGATGAAATGTATTTTAATGCATAAAATCACTTGCAATCTTATCAAAACCACTTTCATTATATCTATAACAAAAAGATCAAAAGTCAAAGGTTGGATATTGGAGACATGGTGCTAAAAGAGAATCAAAAAAATAAAAAAGATAGAGACAAGAAAGGAAATTTTGAACCTAATTGGTTGGGACCCTTCATTATTATTGTAAATTATGGTTCTAGAGCTTATAATCATCTTAAGAAGTTTTATGCTTGACCCTCAGGGTATCCTAGTACTTTGTGCATACTAGTCTCATTATTTCATATGAATTCCATTTCATCCACTCATTTGCATCTCATCCACCTATCATTAGCCATTTTCATATCATTTTCCTCATCTGCCATGGCTTAGTTGTTCATATCTATCATTTTCATGTGGCTATCCTATCATGTCTTTTATCCATGTCAATTTTAATTTCCTAGTTGGGGGAACCTTGTGCCTTGACCTTGATTTTGGGATGGATTCTTGTATCTTGAGATCATATGCAAATATTAAAAAATTGACCTTTAATGAAAATTAGGAGCAAAACAAATTTTAGTCATTGAGCTAAAATCTTGGCTTGCATAGCTTATTTCCTATCTTTTGGTATCACTATCAAAAAAAATTCATGTCCTAACAAAATTATCTTTCCTACAATGGGAATTATAAAAAAAAAACTAAGGTTCTAACAAATGCATCATTCCTACAATGGAACCTGTTTATCAAAACTGAGCTTATCCTTTTGGCAAAAGATATGTGGGTTATTGACTTGTTTGTAATTTGGTCTTTTTTTGTTGATTTATCTTTTGATCTTCATATTAATCTTTGATCTTGATCTTTGACATTTTATTTTCATCCATTCCAAGGAAGCTCAAGGAAGCCTTGATCCTAATGTTGTGGTGAAGAGTGAGGAATGAGGCATTGCTAGTTCTTTTTGTATGTTGTTTGCAGAGTCATAGTCCATGCAAAGTGATACCAAAGTCACCCTTGTTATCTGTACCTAGGTGTACATATATCACTTTGGCCTAATAAAACGCTCAATAAGGATATAAAGCATAATAAAGGAACAAAGGAATCAATCCTTCCCCACATCCATCCATCTTGCATATCCTTTCATATCCCATCCATTTTTTACACTTTCCTATCAGTTCATTACCCATTTATATGTTTCATTGTATATTTGATCAATGGGATAATTTGTATATAGTTTCATATAGCTGCATTTTCCTACATAGATAAGAGTCATCATGGTATCATCATCATTACCATAGACCTAGCTAATCCTTCTTGTTATGAGCTTGACCAAAAATTTATTTTCTCTAGCCGATCTTTCAAGGGGGCATCATATCCTCCATCCCATGGTCCACTTGGGCACACTGGGGCATATCATCAAACTTTTTTCTTTGAAGCAACACTATAGAACACATTGTCTCAAAGAGGGACAAAATGTAGACACCTAAAAATGACTAATGCATTTGTATCTTATCATTTCTTCTATCTAATTAATTAAATAATTTTCAAAAATTATTTAATTATCTAAAATTTCTCCTTGAAATAAATTTAAAATAATTTATTTAAATTACATATTTTCTTCTAAGATAAATAAATTAATATATATTTATTTCTCCAACTATCATTTTTAATTAAATAAATTTATTTAAGTAATTCTTCTAATTTCCCTCCATCAAAAATTCAAATTTGGGTCTTGCACTATCTGAGCTTCCTAGGACTTATTTTTCATTCTCTGATCAGTAGAACCACTCCTCTCATAAGCTTATCGCAAGCTCAACCCAAAAATCAATTTTTTTGCTCAATCTCTTGAGGGGGCAATATACCAATATTTTATCATCTGCTAGGGCACAGTGGGGCATCATCACTGAGGCATAGTGGGGATCATGGTCGGGGCATAGTGGGGCATCAAGAAAAGTTATAAAATTTTAAAATTTGGATTTTAGTATCAGTTCTTTGAAGCAATACATCAAGTACCTCGCTTCAAAGAGGGGGAAATGTAGACACCTAGAAATGTCTTGAGTATATGACACACTTGATTTCACTTACTAACATCATTTTTATCCAATTCACCCATTTTCATCTATTTAATTAAATAATGTCAATTGTTTAATTAAATTCACCATTTTCCCTCTATTAATTGAATAATTAATATTATTTGATTAAATCCCTCCAATTGCATAATTTAGTAATTTCTTAATTATTTAATTGACTAATTTCTTCTAATTCCTCCAATAATTGAAAGAATATCCTCATGGAATATTCCTCCAATTTGAATTCAAATATTTCCCTTCTCATGGAAATATCTCCAACATAACTCTTAAAATTCAGAGAATTTGTTGAGTCTCTCAAGGATTTTGGACCATTGATCTAATCCTTGATCCATGCCTCAAGGATTATCAACCATTTGATCCATCTTTGATCTATGCCTTCTTCCCTCATTTGATTTCATCCCTTGATCATCATTTTTCATCTTGACCATTGATCATGATTTCCAAATTCTATAAATAGCAGACCATTTCACATAATAATCATTCACAAGCCTTATGCAAACTTAATCAAGGGGGGAGAGAAGATTGATATCAAAGTGCTATGTGAAAATAATTTGAATGGCATGCCAATTTTTGATGAACATTGATTCATCTTGCAATTGCAACCTTTGTTGAGCATGTGAATCCTCAAACCCTTGTCATTCAAATTGAGAAACCCACCTACCTCCCTACATGACCTAGGACACCATTAATGGCCTTGAATGAATGTGACAAGAGAAAGGAAGAGTTTGAAATGCCTATCGGCATGAATGGGTCCCTCAAAGACATGGTTTGTGTATAAATTTAAAAAAAAAATTATGCAATTGGAATGGTTTCATGCACATGACCTTGTGAAGATGTTGTTGGTAGGAATTTAATGTATACACTTGCAAACAATCCCTGCTCTCCCTCCATGGCCACTTTATTACAATATACCACAATGGGCTTCCAACATGCAACTTGCCTTAGTCATTTTATTATAAATGAGTAATTATAAATTTTGAAAGATATTACAATGCAATGCCATGTCAAGCTATATTATATTTTCTTTGTTGACATCTAATGAGCTTCAAAGATTTTTATATATCATATTCCATCCTTAAGAGTGATCTCAATCAGTCATATGGTGGAACAAAGCTTAATGCCTAACTAAATTTTTGGTTGGCCAAATGTGTGAATAAATATTTTGGAGTGAACATGGTAATGAAGGATCAAAGCATCTAGATGTGGTTCACATTGTAAGCCCCGTAGATCTAATGTACATGGTAATGTGATCCTTTATTGACACAATATTTGAGAAGTTTCCACATGTAATGGTAGTGAAACCGAGTGTTAATTATTAATACTTTATCATAGGTCAAAGATTTAATTAGGCCCTTTTTGGTGATTGAAATATCCTATAATTAAATGCAACATTATAGGATTAGTGTATAACATATACTCACAACCTCAAGGTGAGATGTTCAACTATGGTAAAATATGATAGGATTTGTAGTGATTGGAAATAATTGGAATGTGAATGAAAACCTACAAACAAACAAAGTAAAATATAATATTATTTTTGGGTGATGCAATATTTCTCTTACACCCTAAGATGCTCTTATGTCACCACACCACTTAAAATGTGCACCATTTTATACTTATCTTTACCTTCTCTATCGAGTGTAATTATTTTTTATTTGTTACTTCATAGGCATAATTTTATAAAGTCCATGCCACTTTAAGCACCATACTTACTAGCTTTTCCAAGGTAAATGTTCACCTAGCTGATACTTGAAATTTTCTTCTTGGCAAAGATATCTAATGAGTTTAGACCTAAAATTACATTTGTTAAATGGAACCATTCTTAATCGATTTTCAACCTCTTTCACTTGGGTACACTTTTTTCCTACCATTGTGACCCTTAGGCATGAATTTGTGTTGGAATTTCCACTTTGGAGTAGAACCATCCTTTGACAAATTGAGACACCTTAAATTAGGCATGTTCTCTTCATCACTTCACTATTTTTTTGAATGATAGGAAAAACTTGAAGGTGGTTTTTTCCACTTGAAAAATGCACCAAGTAAGACTTGTCTTTGGATCATGCCTTATGTTGATGTTGACACTTAAACAATGCACCAAGTAAGACATGTCTTTGGATTGTGCCTTTTGTCGATATTTGTCACTTGAATGGAGAACTAAAGTAGTTTCATTAGCCATTTTCTAATATTCTTTTCATATTCAAGTCTTCAAAATTGCATCATCTTTTGTTCTATGTTGGTTCTATCAAACTATTAAGAACTTGATATTATTCATTTAGCTTTCCCCATCCATGAGCAATTTTCAAACATTGTTAGTAGGGTCATCCCACAATAATGGTCCCAAATTTGGGACATCCCTTTTTTTGCCTGAAATCATGTATTTTTAAAAAAACTAATGATTTAAGCCTTAAGGGATTCAATCTAAAGGGTTTTAATTGAAGAGGGTTAGATAAGACCCCCTTAGATCAAACTCCCTTGGATAGAACCCCTCTAGTCTTAAATCACACCCGCAATGGAGTCTCCTTCCCACTTATCAAAATGTTGGCAAAAAAACACTTTTTATTTATCTTTTGAGGGATTAAATAAAGTTATTTAGAAATTATGTTTTGTATGTAGCTCTTATTATAAGATTTCCAAAAAGTATAATTTTAAATATTTTTAATTTTATTATTATTATTATTATTATTATTATTATTATTATTATTATGTATATATAATTTCTTGTGAATGTTATCTTTTCACTAAACATCAAGGTATTTGTTTCACACATGCAGAAAAATAGAGAAAAAAATCTAAAAAATATGTGTGCACTAGGTATTGATCTTGTTTCAGCAAAAAAATAAAAAATAAAAAAATAATAGGTACAAAACAAGTTATGTGTGATGACATACACCTATGTCTAGATTAAGAACTTGATCTTCTTTATTTAGCTTTCCCCATCCATAAACAATTTGTAAACATTGTTAGGAGAAAAACTAGACCAACACCTAATGACCAAGCAAATTGATAGGAAGGATAACTCAACTTGCATTGATAACATGAAAAGAATGAAATAAATAAAGATCACAAACTTAACTAAAAGAAAAATTGCATGGGGTACCAACAAACAATGAAGGGAAAGAAAACAATGAATATACTCAAACCCAAAACAACCTATCGAAACAAATAAATTATCTCCAGAATAATTTATTCAAAGATAAATGAATATCCTTTGAAGGGACCCTCTACTTTATCACAAAAATCTCTTCCAAATCCTTTTTTAAATATAGAAAAATGAATTTCATTATGAAAACTTGTGTTAGGCTTATGAATTGGTCGATTCATGTATCTATCAATCCATAATAGCAATTGCAAATTGGTTTTAGATTTAGGACCCAAATTTTGTGAAGTGCCTTGATAAGTACTTATTAAAGTTTGTTCCTTTCATTCTCTCATCAAGAAGGGCTCTCAAATTCAATGCACCATTGATTTCAACTTCTCAAGTAAATAATATGTATTTCTTCAAACCAAGTCATGTGCAACTACATTTATCTAATGGCACCTCCACTAGACAAATATAACAACCAAATGGATTTCATTTCTATTGTTGCTAGCCACCTTTGGAGATACTAACCATTGCAAAATATTAGTTCTCATTACATAGAATTTGTATTAAAGAGGATAACATACATGCACTACAACAACTTAAAATTTAACAATCATTGGTCAATAGCCTTTTTTTGAAATTATCAGCCAAATTAACGAGTTTAATGCACTAATTTGGCATAGATAGTTATGGTTATAATAGATAGTTAATTTTATAGTTGTACACTTGGTATAGCATTAATTATTAGCTAAATTATCAAATACATGTAAATTTACTAAGATATTTAATGACATTATCAACCAAATTAAAACTATAATAGTTTTTTTTTAATTTTGGTCAAAGAGTAGGGCGAATATAGATAAAAAAAAATGTAATTTAAAATTAACATGTAATCTAGTAATGTATTTTATTGAGCTGCCCATTATGGCGGGGTACGAAATGTGTGACTGTGTGCTCAAAGAATTTATTTAATAGGATATAGCATGGCAAAAAAAATCTCATTATTGTTTTTGTATTATTTGGTGTAGTTCATGTTGTCTATTCTAATTTCCTTTTTTCTAAAGCTTAAAATTTGATATGGTTCAATATTAATTAATCAAGGGAAGAGAAGATTGATATCAAATTACTAAGTGAAAATCAACTCAATGGCATCCCAACTTTTGATTCACTAACTCCTCTTGCAATTGCACCCTTCATTAAGCATGTGCATCCCCAAAACGTTGTCATTTGAACTAAAAAATCCACCTACCTTCCCGCATGACCCGAGACACCATTAATGGAATTGAATGAACATGAAGACAAAGGAAGAGTTTCAAATTCCTATCAACATGAATGGGCCCCTCAAAGACATGGTTTTTGTACAAAGGAAAATGGTTGTTGATGCAAAGGGAATGGTTTCATGTACACGATCATGTGAAGATATTGTTGGTAGGAATATAATCTATACACTTGCAAACAACCCTTGCTCTCCCTCCAAGGCCACTTGAAGTGCGTTTGGGCATGGTAATTTTGAATCCAAGTTAGGCCTTCAATCTTTATGTAATTTAGGCAACTTCATCAGTTTTTAAATTTTATCATGTTATCAAACAAACCCTAACTTGTTATAATTTGAGTACTTGTATTCATCTATTGGATTTGAAGATGACAACCCTTGGATTTAGAGATCAAATAATAAAACCTCTTTGATTTCTTGAGGCATTTTCATCATAAAATTGTATTAGTATTGGAGGTTGTAATTTACAAATTGAAACATTTCAATATATTTGAATGGCATATTCAACTCTAGTATGTGTAAATATTTGTATTGCTTATACAATCTACTACAAAATTGTTTATATACAATTTATCACATATTCACAAGATTTTATAGGTCATGTTCATTATTTATCATTCTAAAAGGAAGACATTGAAATAGAAAAAAACATCAATATGTTCCAATGTAAGAAAAAATGGTACATTAGAAGTAACACCATCCACATCAATAGGATGAATTCTTTCTTTGTTCTACTTGTTTCTTATAAGGTTGAAAAAAATATTTAGAGCCTCTGTCACCTTCATGGATCCAAGTCATCTCAGCTATGATTATAACTCCTTAGTGCTTATAATTTTGAATCTTTCTCAACAAGCTTTTAGTTCTAATCAGATTAGTCATTTCCCTCTAATCATCAGCCTTTCTTTATGTTGGTGTAAATAGGCATTTTCCTATCTAGTCTCATCTAGGTCCTATTTACATTGTTAAGTCCACTTAGGTCCTAGAAGGTTATCTTTCTAGTTAGCATTAATTAGAGGGGAACATTTCTAGTTAAGCATTAGTTTTCACTTGTCTTATTTAGTTGGCTTTTATTTAATGCTTGTATCCTAGGTTATTTAATATTGGATCATGTCATTTAATTATGACAGTTATTTAATGATGCTACATTATCACCCTTGCCTATATAAGCAAGGCTTCATATGTACATTGAATCCAAGCAAGCCAAATGATATATTTTTTAGTTGTGTAAGTCAAATATATCACTGCCATCTTGAGTATGGTATATTGGCCATATCTTGCATCCATTGTTGCAATTTCATGTTCTTGCATTCCTCTCTTGTAAAAGGTTGTTTTTGGTTTTCGCAGATGATCCTATAATTATAATTATTTCAGTGTCCATTTTGGCCAAAAATTGTAAACCGGTATTGTGGGATCACCTGAAGGGGTCTATTATTTTTTGGGGAAACACCTTCTAGGATGTTTTGTGTGTTCCTCATTTGATGAACAATCTTCTTTCCATATATCAAATTACACATGGTGGAGATGGGAGGACTGTGGAGTTCACTCCTGATTCAGTCATCATTCAAAACTTGGAGAGTAGAAAGACTATTACTACTGGGATGGTTGATCATTCATCTCAGTTGTATACCTTTGCAAATTTTTCTCCTGATGGTAACATTGTTCCTTCAACTGTTGATCACACTTCTAGTGTGAACATGATTCAAAGGATACATTTAGCTTCTTGAACTTGGGTGTTCTCGCATCTGATCCTGTTCTTAAGCCTTGCATTTCATCTCCTCCATCTTTTGTTGCATTTGATGATGCTCATATTGGCACAGGTTTGGCCTCTTGTGATTCAGTGCAGTAGGGTTTACATCGTCTTCCAACTATATCTACTTGGGATGCTTACTTTACAGACATTGGTGGGTTTTTTTTGAGTCTCACATTTCAGATTTGGGAGACACTATTGATTGCATACATCTTCTCTTTTATGGAGATGATTTTTCTTCAATTGTTGTGAGGGAATTCTTTGACCCTCTTGTTCATTCTCTACATGATCACTCTTTGCAGCTTGATATGAGTGTGGATACTTTTGGATGACATTTGAAGGAGGCTTCTTCAAAGGAGATATCTTTGCCTTTGGAGTATGTTCTACATTCGTCTCTAGGAGGTTCTAGATTTGCATCTTCAACTATGTGGCCTAGAATGCCTGTTTGGAGTTTGTCATCTTTTAGCACCAACATGGAGACGCTTGAGCATCATTTAGAGACATCACATATCATTCTTCTTCCCTCATGTTCCTTTTCAAAATGGGAAGACATCCTACATATCATCTTGGTTTTGTTTCTTCCTAAGGGGAGGAATTTTGTTTGGTGAGATTGGATCATCTTCAACATTTAATGGAAAGCTTCTACCATTGCAAGAGACTCGCCATTGAGGGGGGTTGCATGGTCTCTCTTCTTCTCTCTTATTTGGGGGTTATTTTCCTCATATGGGGTTTTATCCCTCTCATGCATCATTGAGATTATTTTGTATTTCATCTCTCTTTTGGGGAGGATTTTTGTCCCACTAGATTTTCTCCTTTTCTCTATTTGTGAGAGATTTCTTTGCATATGTACATAGGTACCTAACATGGCCTCGTAATCAAGACCCATCTTTGCATAATAATCAAATCTCTATGTTGTAGTTAAGGGGGGGTGTTGGTGTAAATAGGTATTTTTCCTATCTAGTCTTATCTAGGTCCTATTTACATTGTTAAGTCCACTTAAGTCCTAGGAGGGTATCTTTCTAGTTAACATTAATTAGAGGGGAATCTTTCTAGTTAAGCTTTAGTTGTCACTTATCTTATCTAGTTGGATTTTATTTAATTCTTGTGTCCTAGGTTATTTAACAAAGGGTCTACTACAAACTGAATGGCGCGGACGAAGGCCAAAGCAGGGATAAACCCTAAGGCGACGGTGGCGGCGGAAGGTGCAGGAATTTCTATGGTGAAACCAGTGGACGGTGGGGATGGCCTTGACCGTGGCAAGACCGGTGGTGTTGTCCTTGGCGGAGGTAGTTCTTATGCTCGGGCTCTGAGACGAGTGCAGAACAGGGGTTTTATCCCTATTGCTAATGCCTTATCCGTCGTTCTGAAAGCGGAGACGGTGGAGGAAATAGACAATACTGCCTCTGAGCTTTCTTCACAGGGGGTGATTTGTAGGTTTACGGGTTTCTGGCCAAGCCTCCCTCAACTGCATTCATGGATATCAAAAGAATGGGAGCCTCTAATTACTGGTAAAGTTCATATTTTCCCCATGGCTAAGGGGTTTTTTGTTGCCAAGTTTGACAATGCTCAGGATAGAAACAAAATTTTATGTGATCATTTTTTTAGCTGCGAGGATAAATTTTTGCTAATGATTAAGCCTTGGCACTCTGATTTCAATCCTTCCTCTGAAACTTTCAATAAGATCCCAATCTGGGTTCAGCTACCTAATCTCCCCCTCCATTTATGGATTGATTCTCTTTTAGAAGAAGTCAGTGAAGCTCTTGGAGATTTTTTGTTGGTGGATGATGAATCCTCTGATATTTTTCACTCCACCTTTGCCCGTATATTGGTGGAAATGCATGTTTCAAAAGGGCTTCCTGTTGAGATTTTACTTCAATCTCCTAAGGGTTCTTGGGTCCAATCTTTGGGCTATGAAGGGGTCCCCTTTCGTTGTCGAAGATGTTTTAAAACTGGTCATGTTGCTACACAATTTGGATTAGAGAAGAAAGCAATAACGGCTACATGGTGGAAAGGTGTCTCTCAACAACATTATACGGTTGAGAAGAAACTTGAGCAAAATAGGAGCTTTTCTGAGGTGGTTGTGTTGGATTCACAAGTTTATGGGGCATCCTCTCTGGATGTCTCAAATGTTGGGGTTGTTGATACTGAGAAAGATTATCTTGTTGAAACCCCAGTTGAGCGTGTGAATGGGTCTCAGGCTACCATATCTGGTAGCCTTTCTGATAAGACATTGCCTGCTGGAAGACAAACTGATGAAATCTCTGTGATAGTGGCTACAGGCAATTTTCTTCAGGATAGTAGTATACAGGTGTGGCATGCTAAGGCAACGCAAGTGGAAGAAGGCTGGATAATTGTAAAGGGAAAGAAAGAAATTTTCTCTAAGCCTTCTTTTGACATGACTCTCTACTCCCACAAGAGTAGTTCTAAATGTAAATTTTGATGTGTCTTGTTTAGGGGCATTTTTCTTGGTTGGTTGCAGGCCTTTTTTGCAGCTTTGTCTTTGGTTGTAAAGGGTTTCAGGTCCCTTCAAAACCTGTTTTTCATCTAATCAAAAACATTGGCTCATGTCATTTAATTATAACACAGTCATTTAATGTTGCTACATCATCACCCTTGCCTATATAAGCAAGGCTTCATATGTACATTGAATCCAAGTAAGTCAGCTAAGATACTTTTCAGCTATGTAAGTCCAATATATCACTACAATCTTGAGTATTGCATATTGGCCATATCTTGCATCCATTGTTGCAATTTCATGTTCTTGCTTTTCCCTCTTGTAGAAGGTTGTTTTTGGTTTTTGCAGATGATCATGGAGGCTTGAATCCTTGAGTGACTCTAACACTATAAGTATCACCATCCAAAACTAATAGCTTCTTTTGGAGCAAGTTTTATAATTTCCTTCTATCAAAAGCCTTCTTTTTACCAACAGTATTTAATAATTTCCTCCATAAAAAAGACCAAAATTTCCCACCTACCAATAATTGAAGCATTCTTATTCAACCTTTTAACTAACACTGTAGTTGTTCTAGTACCATCCAAACAATCCTAGTCATTCAAAAGAGAGACATTCAAATTGAAGCTAGAATTTTGAAATTGTTTTTCAAATGACCCAAGCTGACCAATGACCACACAATTCTCAATAGGAGAACGATCTAACATTGAGGTTAGAAAAACAAAGACCAATCTACCTTTACCGTCAAACTTGAAAGAAAATAAATCCTTATTAGCATAAAATATGTTTGATCTAGAGTATATCCTTTTACCTTGAGATTGGTTATTACACAAAGTATACCAAATGTCTTTGTCATTGCCCTTCTTCTCGAATGGATCCGTTAGAAAAAGAGTCATTTTCATTCTTAAACAAAAAAATAACTCATTTCCTTTTTCATAGACCATCCTTACCACCCAACTTATCTTCTTTATATTCTAACATATTGAATTCTCCTCCAATAAACCAACAAATGTTGGGGAAATTATTGGCCATCCATCTCCACAGCCAACACCTTTCTTTGTAGTCATTGGATGCATATAAGGAGCACAAACCAAATGATTTTTTGTCCTTTTCCAATACAACCTAAACAAGCCTATTGCAAGGATAAATATCCCAATTAACAACACATTGAACCCATATATGCTTGATAAGAATAATAGCACCTCCTTTACCCTTCTCATGAAGATTGTAGAATGCTTTGGCACATTTCCAAACAAACTTCAACGCACAATCCATATGAAACTTGACATCCTTAATTTCTTAAAGGCATAGAACATCCAACCTGGGTCTATCATTACAAAGGAACCTCAAAATATACTTCATGTTAGGGGATTCCAACCCTCTGTCATTCCAATTGAAGATATTAAAAATCATTTACAATCTAGAGATGGTTTTTTTTTATTCTTATAGAGCCTATAAAAACATTTAGGCATTTTCTCCTCTTTCCCTTTTTTCACAACCTTCTTGTCATTTAAGCATTTTCTCCTCTCTCTTTTATCACAACCTTCTTGTTATATTAATTCTCTTGCTCTCATATTGTCTAGCATTTTTAAAAAGGTGGTTTTGATTACTCAAGCTAGATTTAATAAGGGAAGATATATTTTAGAGAACCTGATCACAAGTTGAGAAGGCATGTGTTGGGCTAAATATAGTGGGAAAAATGTGAGCATTATCTTGCTAGACTTTGAGAAGGCCTATAATAAAATAGACTGGGTTTTGTGTTGGATATGTTGAAATCCTTTGGTTTTCCTCCAATTTTTGTAGATGGATCAACATCCTCAAGGACTCCACTTAAGTTGATATTAATGGGGATCTAACCGAGCCAATCTCTCTTCACAGGTTAACCTGGAAAGCTCGTGTCATGTTGCTCCTACTCTTTTTGTGATTGCGGAAAATGCTTTGCACTATGTCTTGATAACCAATCTTACCAAGCCACCTATTATGGTATTCGCCTCTCTAATAATGATCAGTTGATAAATGCCCAATTTACCGATGATACTACTTTATTTGTTAAAATGAACAAAAGTAACTTTGATAATGTGATGGTAAGACAGTGTTTTTTGTGACGCTTTTGGGAAAAAATCTCTAGTAGCAAATCTACCATTCTTATTTGGGAAGATGATACACAAAAGTGAATTAAGAATAAAAAAATGGCAATGGGGATGTCCTAATAAGTTGGTGAGGTATATGGGTATCCCCTTTGTTATCTCATTGTCTTTGAATTCTATGTGGGATTGGCTATTTTTGAAGATTGAGAAGAAGTACCATAAATGGCAGACTCATTTGCTCTCTCTTACTAGGAGGTTGTAGGTTGTTCAAAACATGATTATCTCTTACTCAGTCTTTTTTCTTTTGTTTGGTTGTTTCCCAACTATCATTTTGAAAAGTTCCAAAATATTTTGAGAGACTATAATGGTAAGGGATATAAAAGAAGGCATGTTGTAAATTGGTCTTGGTGTTTTTTGCTGAAAAAGCTTAGTGGCCTAAGGTTAAAGGACCTAAGGATTCAAGGTGTTGCTTGTAATGTCCCCAATTTCGAATCAGCATATAATTAAATAATTAATTTAATGTTGTCAAGAAAAGGTCAAAAAATAAAAACTACTTAAATTAATTATTGATGCAAAAGTAACTTATGTTTTGAAAAGTTAAAATAAATAAATAAAGTTACGTTTGAGGGGGAATTCAAAAAAGAATTAAAATTTAAAGATGGAGAAAAGATGAGAACTCAAGAAGATGAAGAGTTACGAGGAGGATTGAATAAGAGTTTGTTGGAGCATTCTTTGGAGAGACTAGATTTTGGTAATTGAAAATAGGTTCTTGTTGGTGAACATAGCTCACAGCCTTTTTGAGGTCAAAAGCCCTCTGAAAGAAGATTGGCTGCCTTGACCAATAGCTGAAGAAAACATCCAGTTTTCTCACTTGATTTTAAACGATTGTTTGTTGAATTTTTGTAGAGTCTTTTTAAGACAAATTTTCAGAGATTCAACATTGAATAAATTGTTCCATTTTCAATGTTGGAAGCTTGTGTAAAAAATATTGTGGGAGTTTATGATATTCAGACATATTTTAATTCAATGGAATTTGGATATTAAATAAGATTGAAATATTGATGCAAATTGTGTTTATGTGTTGTGTTAACCTAAAGAAATTTGTGGTTGTATTTCAAAATATATTGTTAAAAATTCTTGGGATGGTCACCCACCTATTCTCTCTACTTTTCCTCACCTCCAATCCCTTTGTGATGTTTTTACTACGGCTGGCTGGGATACCGTTGAGCATTATAAGGTTGCACAACATTGTGAATCAGTTGTAAGCTTTCGTTGGAAGAATCCTTCTGAGTGGCCACCTGGGGTGTCTGAGGGGGATAGGCGTGAGCTGGTTCAGCTTCTAGCTTCTCGTAATTGTAATTCTTTGAGGGGGCCTGATGTCTTGGCTTGGGATGGTACCAATTTGTCTGGGAAGTACTATGTGTCTATTGGTTATAAGCAACTTGGTAGGCAGTTGTTTAGGGATATTGAGGTCCCTTGGTGGAAGCAAGTTTGGCATAAGTTGTCGTGGCCCAAGTGCAATTTTTTCATGTGGTTAGTAGCTCAAAACAAGTGTCTTACTTGGGATAATTTGTGTAAGCGTGGTTTCCAAGGCCCTTCAATGTGTGTATTGTGTCGTAACTATAAGGAGAGTGCCTCTCATCTCTTCTTCCAATGTTCCTATGCTAGGGAGATTTGGCATTTTTGGTGGAGGGTGTGGAACACGCCCTGTTGGCATGCTTCCTCGTTGGCTGAGTTTGTGGATCGGTGGGGCAAGGCCCCTATTTCTACTTCCTTTATTCAAGTTGGTTGGGCTCTTGGCCCTTCCTTTATTATCTGAAACCTTTGGTTGGAGAGGAATCGTCGGATTTTTCAGGATATGATGTTAGTGGCCCCTCGCTTATGGTGGAAAATTCTGCATTCTTTGGGAGAAACTGTTGCGGCTAAGTGTGATCTGTCGGAGTCAGTGGATCTTTGATGTTGGTTGTTGTAATCGTCTTCATCTTCCTCCTTAGCAACGAAAGTTCATGCGCAACAGATGTAGACATCCTACTCCAAAGGTAAATAGGGAGGGGCGATGGTCTCCTCCACCTCAAGGAGTCTTAAAAATTAACACGGATGGCTCTTCTCGAGGAAACCCTGGTCATGTTGGAATTGGTGGTGTTGGTCGGGATAGCTCTGGAGATGTTTAATTTATCTTCTCCGTTTATAAGAGTCTTCATACTAATAATTTAATGGAGGCTCGGGCCATTTTATCGGTTGTGGAGCGTGGAAGTCAATTGGGGTGGCGAAGGATCATATGTGAGTTTGATTCCTAGGTAGTGGTGAACTTGTTGAATAGGCAGCATTTAGATGATGTTAGTTGGCATTTGGTTTTGATTGTTGAACAAATTCTCAACCTTTGCGCTTCTTTGGAGTTTGTTACTTTCATTCATATTCCTAGAGAATGGAATGGTGTTGCTGATTGTTTGGCTAAATGGGCTTCTGATCATATTCATGATTGGAATTTGATGGATCGGGGTCAATTACCCCTGGATCTGTCTCAACAGTTGGACCACTTGATTGAGCTTGATAGGATTGTATAGTGCCCTTGCTTTATACTTCTTTTTGTTTTAATAAATTTTTACCCCTCCTTTATGTTCAAATAGCAAGTAGGTAAATGTCGATAGTGGTTTGTCAGTGATATTCATTTTATAAGAACCGTCAGAAGACAGCGGGAGAGCCTTAGTTTGGTGTCCAGTTCAGAGTTTTTGGATGAAATGGAATAATTGGGTCAGAGATATTCTTGAACTGCTGCTTCAGATACAATGGTCCGCATCTTTTAAGAAGATGAAATAAATTCTTTCTGATCTGGATAAATTAGAAGGCACCGTATGAGATTTTAAGAAATTGACTTAATTTAACATTTGGAGCCGCTTCAGCTACCCAAACACGGAATTAAGAAGGATACAGAAAAAAAATCTTTACTACCGCTATTCAGAGATAGGAAAGGAGCCGTAATTATCCTAAGCAAGCGATTGGTGTCCACTTTCGTATTGCAAATTCTGTCAAATCTAGAGGGGTCGGCTTTGACTCCTAAGCAGTTTGGAAATCGCTGTTAATTCCTGTGTAATGTTGCTGCAGGGAAAATTATGTGCCAAGTCATTGTAATGAACTTCTCTGAAACTCATCATATAGATTTTGGACATTGGATGCTACAACTGTTTGAAGGTCAGAACTTCAAAGGGAACTTCCTGTTGAGTTGTTATTTTCTCCAGTTGAAAAGTGTGGTCTAGCAGTTTTGAAAAAAAATCTGTCATGTGATTTATGTCTGTTCGAAGTTTTCCAAACAAACCAGAGAAACATAGAACATCGCCAAAACTCTTTATTTGCTGGTTAAAGAAGATAGGAAAAAAAAATAGTACTGAACAGGGTAGACCACTACATTGCTCTGGTTGTTAAATGGATTCGTAAGGCCTTTGATGGGTCTAAACCATGGAAGGTTCTTATAAGGAGCAATCTTGCTCTTTCTAAACCCAAGAAGGGCAAAATGTGGAAACCTTTTCAATACCAGGATTTGTTATTTGGCAATTTTGATGTTAAAGATTTTTGGGTATGTTGTATTTAACAACATTTGGAATGCCTAGAGGAAGGTCAAGAATTTAATTAGAGGTTGTGAACCCTTCTCTCTGGTTGTGGGCTCCTTTGCCAATTTCAGGTCTATGTAGTGGAATTTGGAGTGGAATGGTAAACCCTTGGCTCTTACCTAGGGTTGTTCTGCTAAAAGATGGAACGCCAAAGGGGGATTTTAGTTTTTCAAGGCATTTTTTATAATGGGGCTTTAAAGAGTTGGGAAACCTTGAAAAATGAATTTGATATTCCAATCTCCCAAAAAAACCTATTATGCTCTTAAAAAAGTGGTGGAATGTGAATCCCCCAATTACCTTGATTAAGGATTTTGATGTGTTGAATAAGGCTTCATGGAAGGATGGTTCTTTTAATCAAAGTTCTCTCAAGAAGATTTACCTTTTGCTAACTGATACGAGGGATGTTTTTGACTGGTTGAATAGATGTTGGAAATTAGATTGATTTGATTCTAGATGGTCTTCTACGTTAATTCATATCTGGTCCAAGTTTGTTTTAGGTGGCTTTTTTACTTAAGTTGGTTGTTAATGTTGAGTTGCAGTCTATTAGCATTCTGGTTAGAAATTGCTCTTTGTGTGGTCGAGTCTTTTGAACATTTGTTTTTTTGAATTTCAATTTGCTTTCTCTCTTTCGTCCCTATTTCTTGGGAACCATCTTGGATGGGACAATAAAGATGGATTCACTTAGTTTGAGATTCTTTCTAGTTATGTGAATGCCTTCTTTGTTGATCTTTATGATTTATCCCAAAAATAGATAAATGATTTCTTCCAAGGCAAAAAAAAGGTGTCTTACTGAGTTTTATAGCAAGCTCTACTTTTTCTATGCCTTGCTAAAAGTTTGTGATTTTGGAAATTTCAAGAATAGATTCATGATCATGTTGAAGGAGGGCCTAACTATCGTGTACAAAACTAAGATCAAGAGTGTGCATCTTCCCACAAGGCAGGAATAATTTAAACAAGGAAGAGTTAGATATCTTGAAAGATTACATGGAAAGACACAATATTGAAAAGCACGTTAATAGAGATAAGAAAAAACTGTCTACTAGACCTAGATATCAACCAATGGTGAAGGATGTGGATTTTAATGAGATGGTTGATCTGCTTATTGGAACTTTTGATACTGATCAATGTAAGGTTAGCATTAATCAAAGGTGTTGCTAGAAGTAGATATATTCTTGGTTGCAACTGACCCCTATACTTTTGGTGATGTAATCTATTTTTAGTATCAAATAGTTAATATGGGTGGCTTATAGTTTGTTTTAATAATTTTCCAACTTCTTATAATGTAAAACTATTTTTTGTATTTGATATCATATAAAAAATAGTTAATATGGGTGGCTTATAGTTTGTTTTAATAATTTTCCAACTTCTTATAATGTAAAACTATTTTTTGTATTTGATATCATATAAAAAAATGGTACATAATTTGCATAGCTTTTTTATCATATAAATTCTTTTTGGTTGACATTTCATAGAACAAAATTGTAATTTTTCAAATAACAAGATGTCAAGCATTTTTATTGTTTGATTGTGAGTGGAACAAGTGGTGCAAGCAAGAATAAGAAGCATGAGGTCAGATGGTATTAGAGGAAATGAATTCATTTAAATTTATTCTCTATAATAGATTAGTTGCTATTGAAGCAATTAAAATTTAATAAGGCTATATAAAATTGTATGCTAATGGTCATGGAGCACTCTTCCTACTATTGCCAATTTTGAATATTCTAAACTTATTTCATTTCATAGAAAATATTTTTAATTTAATAAACTTATTTCATTTCATAGAAAATATTTTTAATTTAATAGAGTTTATAAGATTTCATTAAAATGTTTTTAGTTAAGATTTTATAAGAATATTTTTAAGTTCATTGAGTTTATAAAATTTTGCCGATAAGGGTGTGGTTTGGTGGTCAAGTTGCTTGGTTATAGTGACAGCCACCAGGGTTCAAACCCTCGATGGGCCAAAGTGTTCGTAGGCCTTGTGCCTTCGCTAGGCCATTGTGCTCATGAGTTTCGCTAGGCCATTGTAAAGCATTTACCCCTAATAATATGGGTGCATTGCACCCTTTTTTTAAAAAAAAATTATAAAATTTTATTTTTCGGTCAAATAAATTATTTGTAATATACATTATTTAAAAATAAAAATAAAAATGAATTCAGTAATATATGGTATACTTTGTGCAAGTTTAATAATACAAAATTTAATTATTATGATTTTTCTTCAATTTTTAAAGAAATGGTGCATTTGACAATATGTATGAAATAAATAATAGATATATATAAAATTTGTAAATGAAAATATTCTTCATTTTAGTAATGCAGCTTGGCTAGCATTAATATTTTTTAAATAATTTCATTAATTTTTTAAATGTTTAATTGTGATATTAATGCAACAAAATTTCTAAGGCTTTCTCATGAATTCCCCCAAAACTCACGATATTCACAAATCAAAGGTATCTTTAAATTCTATATTTGATTAGATTAAAATATAATTCCAAAGAATTACAATCCTATATTATATATTTAAATTTTTAATTGTTTATTTTTATTAAATTTTTAGTTTAATTTTATTACAACTTTTTGAGAAAAGTGTGATTAATAAAAAAAATGAAAAATCAATGATTCAAGTTTTTTTTCACTTTAATGTTTTTAACTAGATGTTTAAATTTAAATTTAGTCTATATGATTTAATTTGATCTCTTCCAAAATCTCATTCTTTATAAAACAATATTTATTTTTAATTAATTTGATCGTCATGAAGTTTGTGGGTTTATTATTTGTCACGTTTATCAATGGTGCCCAAGGTAGAGAAGTACATAGTAGAGAATAAAAGTTTTCAAAAACATTGGAGATAAGAAGGGCCAAAAGTATAAGTAATGTGACCTACATGATCTATTTATTTAAAGTTTTGATGTGCACCTTGATATTAGTACTTCCAACAAAGTCATAAGGATTATGAACAACTTTATCAATGAAATCTTTCATAAACTTGTCAATGAGGCAACCAATTTTGCATGATATAACAAGCACACCATTAATTTGTGGAAAATTCAAATGATTGTGAATGTCACTCTTCCTAGAGAGCTTATAATGCACACAATCTTTGAGTGTATAGAGGTTGTTATCAAATTCATCAATAGTTGACATTTTTCTTCTTTATTTAAATTAAGATTTTGTTATTTTTTTAATTCAAAGAAATCAACATCTCTACAATATCATAACTGAAATTTAATACATTTTTGTATTGGTATTAAAAAATAAAATAAACTTCCCTCCATTTTTTCAATGTAGATGTTAAATTTTAAGTCTTAATTGACACTTAAGAGTGAAAATTAAATTGAAGTGTTAATATATTTATACTTTTTATACATAAGGTGTCGTGTAGGTTGTTGATCCTTTGTTTTTGGGTTGGTTGTTTTGTTAGGGTATTGTTATTGGACAGCTTGACTGCAGTCATTTTGTTGTCTATTGTACAAGGTTTCAAGGGCCCTTCAAAACCTATTTTAACCATATAATCAAAAACATTTTGTTTGTATAATATAAAGTTTAATCTACTTTAAATTTACATTACATTGATTGAGCTCAAATAAAATCCATTAACATAACTAATCATAACTCACATTAAAATTTGAGAGAAAACACACAAAAAATAAACAAATTGTATTATCATTTATAAAAGGCAATACAAGGAAATGGTCTTAATGACACTTGAATTTGAAATTCCCACTCAAAAAAAAACAAAAAGCATCAAAAAATTAAAGACATAACTATCACCTTCATGATATTAATGTGAGAAAATGTGTTTTAAGAAGAAAATTAAATGTAATCCTTAAGGTTGATATTTATTGTCATCAATATATTTGAAAATCATCATCAATATTAATAAATTAAAATACTTTAAAGTTGCTTATTTCTTATAAAAACATCAAGAATCACTTAAATTACCATGCTTATAAAATTCTTGAAAACTAGTCACAACACTTAAAGGTAATATCAAACAACCAATAGACATAAATATAAATGGTTAATAATAAGGTTATAAATATGTATGCCTATCAGCCATTTGATAGCACCTTTGGTCTTGCTATTAATAATTCTCATTTACGATAGAAATAATAAAAAAAAAAAACTATATCATATCCCAATGCATAACTCAACCAAAAAAGTAATATGAGCCTTAAATGAGCTTTTTTTAAGTGTAATTCAACACGATTTCCCTGCTTGCTTTTCAACCATTACAAAATAGTTGCTAGATTGCACATTTTTACTTGTTTACATCAATTCAAGGTGGACTTAATTTATTAACAATGACACTCTCCAATAGAATTTATAAACCTCAAGTCACATGAAACCATCTTGGTCAAAGAAAATAAAATACGTCAACTACATTTATTGGTAGTGGAGTTCTTGAGCCATGTGGCTATCCATCGATTCAAACTGAAATCATTGAAGATTAAAGTATATCCACAATGAAGTATTCGAAAGAATCTCAAGAGTGTTAGTAGTTTCCTAAAATCTAATAGGTTAGTAATGTTGATTTGTCTATGAGAATTCTCACACTTCCATACCACTGAAGACGCTTTTAAATTAGAATCCATTTGCATGTTCAATTTCTCTATTTAAGCATTTGGGGGACTCAAGAATGCTCTATTTTTGTTTTGCCACATGCTTGTCTAAAACATTCATCATCAAATGTGAGGCCTCATAAAAAGATATTAGACCAATGTCATGCAAGAAATGTGCCCTATATTCGAAAGAATGCAAGGTGGATGGTAAGAATCTAACCAAGCAAACTAATTATAGGGGTGTGTCTATTCTTCATGTGGTCCAACAACAAATCCATTTAATTTCGAACATCATCAAATTTTCAAATATTTTCTTGCGTAAACGACACCTTCAAATAAGTATATTTATCAAAATTATGTACTACCATTGAGATACTTAAGGAAAAATAAGTAAAGATTAAGGTAGCAACACATTTTCTCAATGGGAGAAAAAAAAAAGGGTCCTCATTTGCATCACCTCTATCAGACACCCAACTAGTTTGAAGCAACATGCCTAATTTGTGCTAAGTAGATTCTATAAGGTACGAGAACCTTATCTATTTATGTCAAACCTCACACTAAAATCAATATATCATTTCAAAATATGCATGCATCCCCAATAGGAGACTATTTAGGGTTTACCAAAACATATCATGAGGGTAAAATCTTTTGGAAAGTTTGGAAGACAAACCACCAAGTTGAAGGCTTGATGTGTCAACAAGAGGTAATCAATTCTCAAGGGCTTCTACAACCCTTCACTATTCTTAGTCAATAATAGGAGACATCCATAGACATCATATGACTCCCTAAATTAGAAGGTAACAATGGTAGTTTGGTGGTAGACAAGTTTATTGAATATGCTCCTCTAGTTATATCTCATCAAGCATTGTGGAAACAACTATTATGGACCATGTTTCAAACTTCATGGCACTCCTAAGTCATGTCTAGTGATAGATGCCATTGTCACTAGCAATTTACAAACAATTTTTTTCTATAAATGGGAAACCACAATAGCCCCTTGTTCTACATATCATCCACAATCAAATGTTCAACAAAGTATTCCAACAAACTTTTAGAGGGAACAATACTCTAAGGGCCCTCAGGTTACATGAAAAAATGGAAGCAACAACACAAAATGAGAGCAATTTTGTATTGAAAGAGAGTTGTCTACAAATTTGAATTGAAGACAAGTAGTACAAGCAATACATTACCTTCAAAGTGATAAGAAATTAGGCCAACCCATTAAGTTTCGGGAGATCAAATTAGGGAGTTGTAAAAAGAGTATGCATGATGAATTGCTTGGTAGAGTGGAAAAATTAGGTTGACCCATGAGCAATTGCAAAGCCTCCATTTGAGGGAAACTGATGAAGAGGGATTTCTAGCAATTGATAGTAAGGACAATATGCATGATAGAATGAAATCTTGGATGTGAAGATGTTATAAGTATGTCACATTGCAAGAATCTCACCATTTGTGTATAGATAATGTTGAAATTTTAATGGCAAGTTCTGCCATCTACATAAACTTGATTAGAGGAAATGAAATGCAATTCCTAGAGTATCTCTCTTATAATAAATGTAATCAGTGTCACAGGATTCGTCGAATTTTTGGCTTCAAGTTCGAAATTTGGCTCATTTTTAAAAAACATATGAAATTCCTTAAAATTCACCTTCAAATTCGTAGGGAAAGAGGCTAAGGGTTTTTTATTAAAACAAATGTTCAAAAAAAAAAATTGCCAATGGGCGAGCAACCGACAGTGGCCATCGGGAGATATAGGGGCATCGTTGAGTTCTTCGAGGGTCGTTGGCTCGATGCCTTGCTGTCGGTAGGGTTTATGAGCAGCCACGATGGGAAAGGTTACCGCAGTATTAATGCTGGTTTTTTTTCAAATAAATGCCAAAGCCATTGTGCTTTTTTCCAAAAAAACATTGTTGCTGCAAGCTTTTGCCAACAGGGAAAGAACCTATCAAAAAACTCAGCAGATTTCATAGGAGGACAATATTAAATAATATTTAATAAAATATTATTTTATTATATTGTTTTAATATTTTAATATTTTAGAATATTTAATTTAGATTTATAATTATTAATATATAAAATTTAACAAATTTAAATTAAAATATTTAAATTAAATTAAACAAATATAATATTACTTATTTTGATAATTTTGTGTATATATTATTTATATTTTAAAAAATGAAATTTATATAAGGAAAATTTAATGTTTTTCAATTTTTTTACCCTGTCGAATTTCATCCGAATTTAATTGTTGTCAAATTCAATTCGAACCTTGTGACTTAGAATGTAATAGAGGTGTAACCTAATCGTAGGGAGGTGAATCATTTTTACATAGGAAACAACCAGGATTCTTAACTTTAAAAAGTGGTAAACATGTCAAGTATCTTAAAAGGAGAATTGGATGTGTGTTAGCGTTGAATTATAATAAGGGCAACAAACAAAGTACTGTCTTTAATTCTGCATGAGCATGTGTTGGCGTGCACACATTCTTGTGTGTGCTTACACGCACACTTTAATTCTGCATGAGCATGTGTTGGCGTGCACACATTCTTGTGTGTGCTTACACGCACACACACAACTTTGTTTAATGCCCTTATTGTAATTCAACAGTAACATGCACCAATACTCCTCTTAAACGTGCACACACAACTTTGTTTAATGCCCTTATTGTAATTCAACAGTAACATGCACCTATACTCCTCTTAAGATACTTGATATGTCTACCACTTTTTTGTGTTAAGAAATCCTGGTTGTCTCCTATGTATAAATGGTTCACCTCCCTATTATTAGGTTATATGGTGGGTGTGCCTGTGTGTGCATGTGTGCATGTATATTAAGTGTAAGGTCCCTTGTCATCTCATATATCCATGAATCATGCTAGCTAAGCTCTTATCACAAAAAGTCAGTTTGACTATAACTAACCACTCCCTTGTAGATAATTATTATCATTTTTTATCAGGTACAGATGGGGTAGGGAAGAGAAGCAAACAATCTAATTTCTTAGAAATGTTGAAAAGATTATTACCGCATAGGTGCCAAAATGCAAAATAGGCCAGCATTCAAATCTTGCCATATATATTAAGGATTACTGGATTGAAGACTGAAATATAAGAATAAAGCATTCATTTCATCTTTTCAGGCAAGAAATTGGAAGTTCTATGCATTTTGAAAGGACCTAAAAATACAGAAGGTGGGAAAATGGTAACAAAAAAACTGGGACAACAGATTTGCCCCACATTGAATAATTGGTGGATGCAATAACAGAACAATTTTCAAACCATTATTTGAAACTTTTTCAGTTTACGATCCTGAATGGAGAATATAATTAGACAACCACACAAGACTAAAAATGATTTTTCCTATTAGGACTACAGAGTCACAATAAAGAAAAGCTAAAATTAGCATGCAAAGAAGTGCACAAACCCTTCATTTGAGACACTATCAAATAAAGAAGATGCAACATTAGAAACTAAATTATTGCCCAGACGCCTATCTCAAGCATCCTTCAATCTCTATCTACACCATTACCAAAGCAGACATTGAAAATTCTGTTCCATGGGAATCCCACACCAACACCAAAGGCAAAACTTTCCAGCGCAATTTTTGAGCAAGTCATGCCAAAGCAGTACACCTAGATATCAATTGTAATCAAAGAAAAATTTTAGTATGGAATAGAACTACATGATCCCTATCATTTGATGTGCTGTAATATAAGGAAAACGGAGTGCTAGCAACAGGGTCATTATTGCATGGAACCGAATGCCAAGCATCATTCAACATTTATTTACTCAATCGCCATATCCAACGTTTCAATCTTTTACAACATGAAAATCCAACATAAACACCAACAACAAAAGTTGCCAATGCAATTTTCGAGCATGTCCATCCCGAAACAGTATACCTATAAATTAAATGCAGAAATAATCAATTACCAATTCTGGAAGCTAGTACCTGTCTATGTATTTGAACTTCTAATTTGAAGAAATTTATATATAAATTACACCTTCTGCCCTCTAGGCAATGGCAGTAACCCCATAGAACAGTCAATTCCAACATAAAGGAATCAAAGGCATTTCTCTGTTAACCATAAATGTGCAAAATGAGTCTGAAAAACATAAACAAATACACCAGACAATCTCTCCAAATGAAAACAAAACAGATCAGTTTAAAAACTGATCTATATGCAAGAGGTCTGGAATGCAATTGCAACATTGATACAAAACATCTTAATGATTATTAACATTCAAACAATCACGAGAAAAGTAATGACTTTTATGATTGAAAAAATTAACATATAAAGTTAGATTTTGATGGGGCAAATAGGGAGACCTAATTCTACATAAGGGCCTTCAAAGTCTAAAAGTCTTGTTCCTTCCATTAAGTGCTTGACGAATCATCAATGAACAATCAAATTCTTCATTGTCTCGTCAGTTGTTCAAAACAGCAATGTCTACCAATGCAGGCAAAGGATTAATGATGTAGTACCAGTAATGGATCAAATGAATAACCAGTTAACAGACGCACAGAGTACACAACAAAAGCAAAACAAACAGTTATGGAAACAGAAACAAGAATATTATTATCTTGCAAAAAGATAAAAGATATGACATACGCTACCTGTTCACAAGGAGATTACAATCATGCAGAGGCTCTAAATGCAAGGAATCCAGATTTGAAACCCTTTTCAATGCTCTAACACAACATGAGGTTTGATAATTCTGTCACTAAGCTCCTAGTGGCCTTTCCTGGTCTGATCTCGCCTTCAGATTTATCCTTCACAGGCATCGGCATTTCACCTTCTTCTGGCAACAACCTTTGTTCAACTTGCTAAACTGGCCAACTTCTTCATCTTCTGAATTTGATGCATCATAAGTAGAATTTGGAAACTCAGTGACAAAAACATAGAACATCATCCAAGGTGAAAACCCATTGCCATGCCCAAGACAGAATGAGTTTCAATGTGCCATGAATTCTGCTCAATCATCCTCAATCAGCTCGTAATACATTTTCTTGTTGGCAGTGGCTTACTACATTTTTGTCTTGCTAATAGAATCAGGTGTGCACACAAACATCCTTTGTGTGAAACTCAAATACTGCGTGCAGATAGGAATCATTTGTGCACCCTTAAAAACTTATGTGTGAAGCTCTATAGTCACTACGCAATCAAAATACTCTTATGCACAGGCATAAATCTTCAAAAAGATCCCTTCTACAAGAATAGAACAACACTTGCACAAAACTGCACAAAGCACAAGATAAACAAACAAATTGCACAAAAAACATTTTTTTTGGATGACACAAGATTGCACAACCCCTAAGATGCTCCTACATCATTTAATAGGACCAATGGACTTACATATAGACAATAATCTAGAGATTATGCAATGGTAATGTATTGTTTCAAAAAAGAGAGAATTTCTCAAAATGAATTGTTGCTAATGCTTACAAGTTGTGTTACTAGGTTAGAGGGGAATCTTTGACAAACCTGGACCGGTCTGAACAAATTTTGATTGCACTCTAGATCTAGCTTGGGTCTAGCCCTAGACCTAACCATTCAGTTCGGGTACTTAAAACATACACGAGCCACTCCCTCGGTGACTAGGAGATGTTGTGCCTTACACACATGCCCCATTTTGCCTTAGCACAATGACAATCCCCTTCTCTTTTCTTTGCTTTGTTGCCTATTTCCTTGTTTGTTTTCAGGTCTTGTTTTGATTTTGTTTTTGCCTCATGTTTTATTTTGGTATTTTGCCTATTGCCAGACTTTTAGAGTTGGTTCAAGTACTTCAAACATACACAAGCCACTCCCTAGGTGAACCTAGAAGATGTTGTGCCTTGCACACGCACACACACTCCATTTTTCCTTTGCAAAATGAGGACCCCCTTCTCTTTCCTTTGCTTCTTTGCTTGTTTCCTTGTTTCTTTTGAGGTCTTGTTTTGGTTTTGGTTTTGCCTTGTGTTTTATTTTGGGTATTTTGCCTATTGTCAGACTTTTGGAGTTGGTCATCTTGGCATGACAATTAAGGAATCTCTTAAACCCCGATTTTTCTTGTAGATTGGGATTTTTGAGGGTTTGATGTGTCACCCTCGTCAGACATTGAGAGTTAATCATGCTCACATGACTGTCATGGAATCTCCAAAACCCCGATACTTGGCATGGGATATGATGTCATCCCGACATTCCCCCCCTCGACTCTACATTAATGGCAATTTTCCCACACATGCCTTTTGGGGTTTTGTTTTCATTTGCCCTATTGCTTTGTCACTTTGTGTTTTGTGTGTTTCAGCATTCCCGAGCTCTAGCAATCTCATTTGATCGCCTCATGATTTCGCTCAAGATCTAGTGAGAAGTTATTGTGCTCAAGATTGTGTCGTTTTGTTGGTTTGCACATTCATTGTATGGTTTCTTTTGATGTCCACATCATTGCCCACCATCCTCCACATTGTTAACCAAGTAAGGTTTCATTCCTTCTTTGGTTCATTAATAGTGTGGCTCATTTTCTTTTCATTTTGTTTGCTTTTTGGTTGGTTGGTTGGTTTTGGTGTGTTATGTGAGTTTTGTGTGTTGTGAATTAGGGCACTTATGCTTGTGTTCGTTTGTTTTGTTTTTCTTCACTTTTCTAGTTTTTCAACATGTCCCAGTTGTACTTTCTTTTTCCTCCAACAAATTCATCTTTCAGCTTTGTCAAAGTTTGAGGTCATTTTTTGCTCACTAACATCGTGCTAGCATCATGCTTTTGCAAGCCCTATACTTAGCATCAAATTTGCATAGTTGTTCTTTCCATCCCATTATGGAATGAGTTATCCAAGATCCTCAAACACCAACTTCTATACTTGGAGTTTATCTCTCTTTTGAAATTGCAATTTTGGCCATCCTTGTCTCTATGTACCTGTTGAGTGGTATTCTTGAAGTCCAATCCCCAATTGTTTTACACTAAACAAATTGTCAGGATCACGAGTTCAGGTGTATCCTTATTCGAATGCCTATTAAGTGGTGTCTCGAAGTTTAAACCCCCAATCATTTTACATTATATTGTCTATCAAGATCGCAAGTTTGGGATACCTTTGTTGATGGTGCTGGTTAAGTGGTAGTCATGATCCCCAACTTCTATTGCTTTGCCTTGTGTTACTCTTCCGAATCGGGGGTGTAAGGGTGCTTTGAGTTTGTTATTTCAAGCACTAGTCATGAGGTACCCCCAATCCCCAATGCTTTAGTGCTTTTACCTTCTTAGGATTGAGAGTTCGGTCTTGTATGTTTTATTTGCCTTTAGCTAAATTAGAGTAAAACTGCAAGCTTAAGAAGGTATTTCAAGTTATGTCTTGGGTATTGGACTTCCAGAATCCCCAATACTCCATATTTGAATCATGCTAGGATCGCAAAACCAAACTCCACGACTATTTGAACTAGATATTAGATATTTGTACTTAGTCCATGGTAGACATTCTGTAATAGCTATACTAGTATTATTAAGATTTGTCCATTCACTACACTAATTTTAATCAGCTCTTCCATTGCATAACTCGCACATGATTTATAAATTTACAAATGGATTGCTATTATCTTCTAACATAGATAAGATCTATAGTTATTGAACCATCTAATGGTTTCATGTGTGCCTAGCAATGCACATACAAGGAGGACAACCACCACATAAGGAAATGAAGAATGAATACAAGGGTTATCATCCTCCTTCAAAGATGTTCCCCCCTTGGGATAAAGACACTGACCTCAAGCATGTACGTGTCTAGGAGTTGGACGAAACCTTCATGGCCCAATGCATGGCAAAATCAAGGTTGGTTCAAGCTACAACATTTTGAGTTTCTCTCCAATCTCCTAAGTTGGTTCTAACTTGTGCCTAGAGACATGACCAAAGGTAGAGAAAAGTGTTTGTCCCTACAAGCCAAATTGTAGTGGATATTAACTCAAAGGTAATTCAAAGAGTGTTTGGGTTGCCCACCTATGCTCAATATGATAGTGTTAACATGAAGGAGGTAATCAAGTACTATGAGAACAAAGTTGTAACTATTGCCAACTTCATCAACAACAATTTGTTGTTGTAGAGGAGAAAATCAGCAACCAAGATGGCAAAAATCCTTCATTACAGTGAGTTCAAAGAAGATGCTAACAACGCCATCACTCTTCTAAGCAGAGTCTTTTGTTTGCCCAATGCTAGGGATTTCTATCCCTAGATGTGTTTCTTCATCATCAACATTGCAAATGCAAAGAGGATTGATTGGGCCACCCTCATCAATGACACACTACATGCACTGTAGACAAAGTTTTGGAATCAACCAAATTCCATATGACCTCCTATTTGGTATATGTGTTGGCTTCCCAAGCCAACTTTCCAAGATTGAATCAAGCAAGCACATTGCAGCTAGGTGAGACAAAGGTATATAATGTTACACCCTGATTTTGTTTGCCCAGTTACTTTTAACTGTTTACGCTAAAATGCATTTTAATATCTGGTGATGATTATATGTTAATTAACATTATGATGAGATTATATGCAATGCGATGTATTTTAATTATGATTATTATTATGTTATTGAATCAAGATTATGATGATGACGTGATTAATAATGGCTAACTATTTGATTGAATTTCCAAGTGAAATGCAAGACTATTTTCTTGCCCTCCAGAGGGAGAGGGAGAGTATCACCGGAGAGAGAAATATAGACTTCATAACTAAACAAGTTACGTCAATTGAGTTTCGCACACTCGCATAGGTCTACCCTAATCCTATTGTTGAGTCAATTTGTGTGTTTTGCTAAGTTGAGTCAAGTCTAAAGGTCAGGTTTATCCTAGTCAAGTCTTGGCTTATTCTTTTCCAATGAGGAAAATAAAGTTATTTATGTTATGAATCAATTTGTTTATCGATTAGCTAATCTTGAATTTAAACAAGATAAATCAATTATTATGAAATTGTGTTCAACGATATATATATAGGAGTTCGAGATAGCGGACATATCAAGAAAGAAATATTGTATGCACTTGGATCGTGTAATAGCGGCATGTCGAGGCCCTCGCCACTATTCTGTGGCAAGTGAGAGGGGAGGAATGGGTGGTAGGCCTCCTTTTCATTTGGTGGGGACCCCTAGGGCATTCATTAGCACCTTCCTTCATTCACATCAGCTCTACTTCAAAAGGAATTGGCCCTAGGCGGCTGTAGAAGACTTCCCCTATCCAAACCACCCTATCGATCTCAACTAGAAAGTCCATTTTTGTGTCCTACTCATACCTAACTGAAAGAAATGGAAATTGTTCGTTGTATCAAATGGTTGCTATGTCCCCTCGGGGGTATGGGTAAGACCTACAAAGCTAACCTAGGCCAAAACTATCCCACCCAAAGATAACAATTGAGGTGGGTGAGATGGAGTATAGCGATCTGAAGTGGGTGGGCCCGGGTTGGCTCAGCCCTCAAGTGAACTATATAGTTCAGGTCAACCCAATCATGATAAAGTTCTACATAAGATCCGCCATATCGCTCGCAGGTTCAATCTTTCCCTTATCCTGAAACGATTTCTCCCACCAACGTCCCCACTCACCCCTTAGAATAGTAGGGCAATTCTCAAAACTATAGTTTCCCACCCACCCAACTATAATTACCCCTTCCCGCCATTAAAAGCCCCTCTCACTCGGAGGAGACGACAGGGGTTGTTGATGGGTTGGGGGTTATATTGCCCCCCCACCCCAAGCATGTTTCGTATAGAATCTAGTCCTATCGTCATCAACTATGGAATGGGATCCATGGCGATCGATTGAGCTAGATGGCTATTGGAAAATATATCGATCCGACTTGCTATAATGAATCTTGTGATTCAGGTGGGGGGCCTACTATTCTAGGGTAATTTGTTTCTAAATAAATGAGTCGTATCCGACAACCAAAAAGCCGAATAGTAAGTCCCTTCAGTCCCAAAGAAAGGGAGAAAGACAAAGAGAAATCGAGAAACAATGGTGGGGAGTAGTAGCTACTAAACTGAACTAGTGGACAATATTCCTTCCAAGAAACCAGAACTGAAGAGCCTTTGAATCCTAGGGCCAAGGAGAAGGGTCGGATTTGTTTGTTTCATCTCCTCTCCGGCCTAATGGGTCAATAAGAAACTACTCAATATCTCCTGAAAGCAGAGATGTCCCCTGATCGACATTGAAAACGGATTACCTTGATTCCAAACCTCTCAAAAATGGATGATTAACATCACTTTCTTCCCTCTCCACCCTTTCATTAATCAGGTGGATCAATCTATCCAAATACAAGGGGCTAATGTCAAAGCTTTTGACAAACAATCAATACCGAGCCAATACCAAAGATAGCCCTACTTCTTCCCCCCGGCTTTGTTGTTTCTCATTTCCGATCTGCTTGGGGATAGAGGCCTTTGAACCCGGACCATAATTCATACATAATAGATTGTGCATTTCATCCCCTCGGGGCCTTACCACAGACAGAGCCTTAAGGGATAGGGATTAATGCAAACAAGAGTTGATTAAGCCTGGGAGACAGGTGGAGATATCTAGGACAGCTTGACTCGTTTACTTGTGTTCTGAATGCACTGGTTTCTCTCTTCCCTCTCTCAAAAATGGCTTAATTGCAATCACTATATCCTCCCACCCACCCATCGTTCGGGTGGTCAGTCTTCAAAATAATGAGTTGGGTTGGTTGGTTTGGTTCGAACAGCTTCCTTCAAGGAATTGTTTTGTGGATATATATATATATATATGATGATTATATTTTAAAATTTATCATGCTAATAAAAGTAATTTTAAATTTGAATTTATTAAAGCACTTTGAGAGAATTAACGATAATAAGTTTAGTTCGAATGCAATGTCGTCTCTGTGCTCTGTCGGCCGAGCTAGGGCGGTCGTGCCCTAGCTCGATCTCTGTGATTGTTTGCTGGTGCGACGAGTGGGGGTTCTATTGGCGTTCAAGGTGGAATTTTGGCAGCGATCCTTCTTTTATTTTCTGCGTTGGTTCCTTGTGTTCTTCCTCAACTTCTGCGTAGTTTTCCTTGGCGCACGGTGGTGGTGTGTGGCGTTTACTAGCAGGGTGGGGGCTTGCACTTGTCCAGAATAGGGTGGTGTTCGGGTGTGGCTCTGTGCGTGGCCTTCTGGGGAGGATCTATCAGTTTGCAGATCCCACGTGGGGTTGATTCCGCTGGGAGAGGTGTGAGCGTTTGGAGAGTGGCGCGGCTATTCTCCTTGGGCTCTGTGTGGACCCGCGTGGATGTGGGGTTGTCGTATTTAAAGCGGACAATCTTGAGTTTTGGTGAGCTGTAGGTGGAACTGGAGGGGTATTGTGTTAACCCTCGTGTGGGTGTATTCCTCTGTTCTCTCGACCCGGGGGCTTGCATGCCCGTTTAGGGTCTGTTCTGGATTCATGCCTCGAGGGGAATCATCTGGGGTTAGACCCCTGATGGACTTCCGATCTACCTTTGGATCAAAACTTCCAACACGGTGCGAAGGTTTTCGATAACAATTTGTTTGCGCCGGATCAGGAAATGAATGGTTCTGGATTGTCTGGAGGATCTAAGATTACGAAGATTAATGGATGCTTGGAAAGATGTAAAGAGAGGCCGAAATTGGTTATCCCGATGGAGATGTTGGTTGATGATATTGAATATTATTCGAAACACTCCTTTTATTGCAAGTTTATGGGTTTAAGAGTCTCATTGCAATTTTTGGAATCTTGGGCTCAGAGGACCTAGCTGCCAGAAGGAGAGATGGAGATTAGGCTCCTGGCGAATAACTACTTTATGGTTTCCTTTGATTGCATGGCTGATCGGAATAGGATTTTCGAGGGGGGTCCCTATTTCTATAACCAAGTGGGCTTGTTTATGAAGCTGTGGCATGCGGGCTTCAATCCGACTGAAGAGCTCCCGAATAGGGTTCCAGTTTGGGTTCGGCTGCCGTGGTTTCAAATCGAATGTTGGCGAGAGGATGTTCTGCATTTGGTGGCTTCAATGATTGGTAAACTTGTTGGGTCTTCACAGCAGACGCAATTCAAAAAGGTAATGACTTTTGCCCGTATATGTGTAGAAATTGATTTAAGCATGCCATTGCCAGATTCTATGGAAGTGAGTGCAGGATAATATACATGGGTGCAGCAAATAGACTATGAAACTCTACCTTTTCGGTGCCAACTTTGTCATGAATATGGACACTTGCAGCGCAGGTGCCCTAGGGCTAAGCCGGTGGTGACCCAATCTGCCCAAGCTCCTCGCAATCCACCTAGGGTTGATAAGGGGAAGGGGCCTATTCCGGGTGATGGTACTGGAGAGGATGGATATATCCCTGTCAAAGCTCGTAATAGGAATCGGGGGCAGAAGAGGACTCTGGGGGAGCGGCAGGATGATGATATTTTTAATAGGTTTGAGGTGCTAGATGATCTCAGCCAGCAGGAAGTGAATCCGGGTTTGATGAACTTGGATCAGGGAACTTTGGGTTCAGGAAAGGATGGGCCTCCTTCGAAGGCTATGCAGGGTGTGCAGGATACGAGTGTTGGGCAAATGGACACGGATCAGCAGTTGATTGTCCAGGTTGGGCCGGATCCTGTTATTGGAGTTTTGACGAATGGGGGAGAGGACTCTCCTCTGCCCATAAAGAATGGTGCGGAAGTTGGAAAGAGCTCTTTGTCCTCTTCTCACATGGGTATTCAGCAAAAGGAACCAAAGAAAGGGGTTGGTGAGAAGAATCCCAAGCTGGGTAGGAAAAAGGATATGGAAAAGATTAAATCAACTGGGGAAATTCTGGTGGAGTCAGGGGCAATCAAGACCCTGGATTCACATTTCTTGTGTACCCAGAAATGATTGTTCTATCATGGAATGTAAGGGGCTTGAACAGTGGCCCTCGACAAAAAGTTGTTCGTGATTTGGTTAGGAATCAATCTCCGGATGTCCTTTTTCTTCAGGAAACTAAATTATCTGTGGAGAGTATGTTGAATATGGTTCCTAAGTTGTGGAAGTATGGCGAGTGTCAGTGTGCTGGAGCTCTCGGTGCGTCCGGAGGGGTGGCTTGCTTATGGAACCCCCAAAGGATTTTCCCTCTCTGGTGGATGTCTTCTAGATCTTCTATTTCCTTGGTGGCCTCATGCTTTGTGACAAGAGAATGTATTCTCCTCTCTAATGTGTATGCGCCTGTTGATTATCAAGGTAAGCAACTTCTATGGTCCCACTTCAATTTGTTTGTAGTCTGGCTCCTTACCACTCGTGGATTTTGGCTGGGGATTTCAATGCTATTGTGGAGTTGTCTGAGAAAAGGGGTGGAATTGCTAGGTTGGAGTCTTATGCGCTGCTTCTCAGGGATAACATTTCTTATCTAAATCTTATTGATGTTCAGCCTAGTAATGGTCGTTTTACTTGGAATAATAGGAGAATTGGTGAGGACTGTGTTGCTGAAAGGCTGGATTGGTTCTTGGTCTCCTGTTATTGGGTTGGTGACTTGTGGTCTACTTCCTCTGAAATTTTGGATTGGAGGGGTTCTGACCACTGGCCTATCAAGCTTAGTATCATCTCTTCCCGGGCGCCTCGATCTCCTTCCTTCAAATTTCAGCTTATGTGGTTAAGGGACTCTACTCTTTTTGACCAAGTGGAGGTGTGGTGGAGGATAGGTAGACCTGCTTTTGGTACTGCAATGTATACTTTTGCTAAACTTCTTCAATTTGTAAAGTATCAGCTTAAAAGGTGGAATCGATGATGTTTTGGTAATATCTTTCATGATAAGGTCGCTGCTCAGGAAGAGTTGAATAATATTACGAGATGGATTCGGGAGAATGGGGCGTTAGAGGATCTTTTCAAAGAAGAGGCTAGGGCTCTGAAGGTGGTGGAGGAATGTGAATTACGAGAAGAGATATATTAGAAGCAAAAGGCACAGGTAGAATGGCTGCAAGAAGGGGACAAAAATACTGCCTTTTTCTTTAATTCTGTGAAGGCCAGGAGGCATGGTAACTCCATTTTTGTGCTGGTTAATGACAGGGGAGATCGTGTTGTCTCGTTTAAGGAAATCGTGGCTGAGGCATCACAGTTTTTTGCAGCTTTATTCAGAGAGGATTCACAAAGGGGTTCAGTCGAGGAGGAACAGGTTCTTTCTTGTATCCCTCAGTTGGTGTCCAGGGAGGCGAATGATTATCTGATGAGGGAGATTTCTCTAGAGGAGCTGGAGGAGATTGTGTTTTAGATTAAGAGAGGGAAAGCTCCTAGCCCGGATGGTTTCCCAATAGAGTTCTTTCAAGAATTTTGGGATATCATAAAGTTGGATCTTCTGGCGGTTGTTCAGGAGTCCCGAAGGAACAAGCAAATGTTGCGTGCTCTTAATTCCACTTTTATTGCTCTCATTCCTAAGTGTGAAGGGGCAAATAGGTTAACTCAGTTTAGGCCTATCTCCCTTTGCAATGTGGCATATAAAATTATTTCAAAGTTAATGGCTGAGAGATTGAAGAAGTGGCTTAAAGTGCTGATTTCGGAGGAACAGAGTGGATTTGTTGCGGGTCGACAAATTTTGGACGAGGTTGTTATTGCTACTGAAACCATCCACTCCATGGCCAGTTCCCATGAGAAGTCAATGTTCATTAAGCTGGATATGGCTAAGGCCTATGACAGGGTTAGATGGTCCTTCCTGCAAAAGATCCTTGTTGCTTTTGGATTTTGTGAAGAATGGATCCAATGGGTCATGAGTTGTATTACGTCAGTATCCTTCTCAGTACTGATAAATGGAGATCATTATGAACTTTTTGGGGCTTCTAGGGGTCTACGCCATGGGGACCCTCTCTCCCTGTACCTATTTCTTCTTGTTGTTGAAGGTCTTGGGCACTTGTTGAAAAGAAATGTTGGGTTAGGCATCATTCAGGGTTGGCACTGGGGTGGAGATTTACCTTCGCAGTCCCATTTGCAGTTTGTTGATGATACTGCCTTGATGGGGATGGCTATTGTCAGGGAAGCTACTTTTTTGAGATAGTTGTTGGATGTTTACCTTGTGGCATCAGGGCAATTGATTAATGAGGATAAATCTTCCATCTTCTTCAATACGCCTGCCCCCATTCAGAGAAGAATTGCTAATATTTTTAGGTTTCAGATTGGGGTTCTCCCTTTTACGTATTTGGGCATTCCTATTTCTGTTGGTCGTCTTCCCAAGGGTTCTTGGCAGAATATTATTGATAAGTTCTGGGTGAAAGTCAATCATTGGACACATAGATGGTTGTCTTTTGTTGGGCGGGTCCAGCTTCTTAAGTCAGTTGTGCAAGCACTCCCTACTTACAGATGTATGCTTCAGGTGGCTCCGATGGGGTTTCTTAAGGAGTTGGATTCTCTTGAAAGACAGTTTTTATGGGTTGGATGCTTGTCGTCCTCCAAGTGGAGCCTGGTCAAGTGGGAAGATGTGTGTAGTCCAAAGCAATATGGTGGTCTGGGTCTTCGACAGTCTACATTGTTCGAAGTGGCTGTGGCGGCTAAGCTCTTCTGGAGATGGTGTGTGGAGCAAGATCAGTTGTGGGCCAGGATATTATCTTATAAGTATTTCCCTGGTATCCCTCGGCATGATCTCCTTAGGTACTCTCTTGAGGGGAAGGGTTCAATGATTTGGAGTACTCTTCAAAAGGGTGTGAAGCTCATCAAGGAAGGTTTATTTTGGATCTGCAGACGGGGTTCAGAAGCTCTTTTTTGGTCGGACTCTTGGGATGGATTCCCTCCGCTTATCTCTCAGTTTCCTCACCTGCTTCCGTTGAGCCAGAGATTTCTTGTGGCTGGTTGGTCTAGGGTGAGTGACTTCAAGTCCGTCTCCTTTTATGGCCAGTTGGAGAGGGCTTGTTGGAAGGATCCCACACAGTGGCCGATTATGGGTGAGGAGGAAGGCGGCGCTAAGCTTAACACGATTCTTTGTAGTAGGCGTTGTAGCTCTCTACTGGAAGAGGATATTCTTGCTTGGGCTCACAATCCTAAGGGGATTTACTCTGTTGCTTGTGGTTACCAGGTGTTATTGGCCCAGAAGTTGGCTAGGGTGGAGGTCCACTGGTGGAAAAGGGTGTGGAGTAAGCTATCGTGGCCAAAATGTAATTGCTTTGTTTAGACTTTAGAGTGGAATAGGTGCTTGACCTGGGATAACATTCGTAAGCGTGGGTTCCAGGGGCCTTCAGTTTGTGCTCTCTGTGGGAAAGAGGAAGAGGATTCCTCACACTTGTTCTTCCGATGCCCCTTTGTTGTGCAGCTTTGGCATTGGTGGTGGGAGGTTTGGAAGCAACCTTGTGTCCATGCTTCCTCTCTGGTGGAGTTCTGGGATAGTATGGGAAGACCTTCCTCATTGGCTTCCTTTTTGCAGGATGTTTGGTATGTTGGACCTACGTTTCTTCTCTAGCAGATCTGGCTGGAGCGGAATCCCAGGATATTCTGCGGTGTGAAATTGGTGGGTCAGCAGGTGTGGATGCGTATCTTAGGTATGATACAGGAGTTGGTTGTGGCTAAGAGTGAAGTGGTTTTTCCCCTGGGAAAGGGGATTCTGAGTTGGTAGATAGATTGGGACTTCAAGAGATACATTCCTCTTCTGCTGGTTCCAGGAGATGCAGGCATGGGAACAAGAGAGTGCAACGGATGGGTAGGTGGCTACCTCCCCCAGCTGGAGTTTTAAAGATCAATACTGATGGATCTTCTAGAGGAAATCCTGGGCCTGCTGGGATTGGTGGGGTCGGCAGGGATTCAGGGGGTTCAGTGATATTTATTTTCTCTATTCATGAGGGGGAGAAGACTGTTAATCTCATAGAGGGCTTGGCGATTCTTTATGCTGTGCAACGGGCCCTTGCTTTGGGATGGCAAAAGGTTATTTGTGAAGCTGATTCGCAGATCTTGATTAATCTATTGAATGAAAGAAAGATGTTTGATGTTAATTGGCAGTTAGCTTCGATTGTCCAGCGGATTCTTCAGGTTAGTTCCAAGATGGAGGCGGTTTCATATGTTCATATCCCGAGGGAATGGAATCGGGTAGCTGACTGCTTGGCTAAATGGGCTTCTGAGCATGATAATGGATGGAAGATCGAGGATTGGATGTAGGTTTCTCCTGAGTTATGTCAGGACTTGGATAGGTTTCTTGAAGAGGATAGAAGGATACTGGAGGATAGTTTATTTTGTTTTTGTACTTGTTTTGTTGCTTCTTTTGGTTTCTGTGGCTCGCTCCCTTTATTTTGG